>BMAC01000246.1:288209-304182 GCA_014905375.1 Phtheirospermum japonicum | reverse complement strand
ATCGCCGTGAGAGTGTTTTAAGGCTGATGTGGACCAATCAAAATCTCCCAAAAAATGACGTGTCGGCTTGTGGTTCATAGAGGGTCTATTTTGGGATGAGGCCAAAATTTTGACCCCCTATAAATAAGAACTTTTTTATTATTATTATTATTTTTGGGTTAATTTTATATAATAGCATTTTGATTGATTACTGTTGGTAAAAATGAAACTGAGAAAAAGGTGTGGTGTTTGAAATTCTTTGCTGTTATGGTGACAATTGCTATCTAGATGTGGACTATTTTCTAATAGCCCTGGACTTTGGCCTTGAATATTGGATGTGGCATGAGCTATTGGTCCATGGTCTTGAGGATGGCATATCTATCCATCAAGCTGGTAATTAAGTTTTAAATTCAGAAAGGAAAAACAAATAAAAATTTTGGAGTGTAGATTATCTTATTGCCAAGGAGAAATTACCAAAGATGGTGTTTGACTACTACGCATCGGGTGCAGACGACCAGTGGACTCTGGCTGAGAATCAAAACGCATTCTCAAGGATTTTGTAAGTTGACTTATGTAAGAGATTATTATTATTATTATTATTATTATTATTATTATTATTATTATTATTATTATTATTATTATTATTATTAATTTTTTGTTAGTCATCAGTGTTTATTGTTGCAGATGCTACGTTTGAACAAAAAATACATGTTTAGGCCTCATATTTTAATTGATGTGAGCAAGATTAACATGACAATTACTGTGTTGGGCTTTAAGATATCGATGCCGATCATGATTACCCAAACCGCCATGCAGAAAATGGCTCACCCGAAGGTAAATAATTTAGTTGAAGCCTTTGCAAATGATCATGCATCAAAGGGCCTTTATCGTAAGACTCAGTTCATTTTTCATGTGAGCTCCTTTTCATGTGAGCTCCTGGAGTTCTATAATTTATGGGATAATTACAAAAAATACCACGAGGTTTGGACTAATTACAAAAGAGCCCAAATATTTTTTAAAGTCTCAAAAAACCCCTTGAAGTTTGATTTTTAGTTAACCTTTTCATAAGAAAAAATATCCCAACACCCCTTATATTTGTAAAGTTATTACAGGTTAAAGACGTAAGAAAATCTCAGGGGCCTTTTTGTAGTTAGCTCAAGATTTTGGGGGTATTTCGTAATTATGTTTTAATTATGTTCCCCAAATTGAATGTCACTTTCTTGCATCATTATTTTGGTTGTTCATATTATGAGTTAATTAAATGTAATCAAGAGTTTTCACTTCTTTAGAGTTTTCGATTTTACTATTAATTGCTTGCATGCATCAATTATACAATGTAATAAGGTTTTGAAAAAATATTATTGAAAGTAGGAAGATATTTTTATCTAAGCTGATTGGAGAGTTGTATTTTTGTGTATGGAGATAAAACTTATTTTTCAAAAGATCGGATAGAGTTTTGGAAAATTGTTATTGAAAGTAGGAAGTGATTTTTATCTGAGCTGATTAGAGAGTTGTGTTTTTATGCATGGAGATAAAACTTATTTTTCAAAAGATCTGACAGAGTTCATGGGTTTTCATATATTTAAGTTTTTGAGTTTCTGTGGAGTTGACGTTTTGACTGACCACTCAAGTTTTTAGCTTTAAAATTGCATATAAATTTGTTAAGATTTTTTTTCTAATCTAAATTTTGCTTTTGTTTACAAATGCTTTATTAAAGAAATAAAAAATAGCATTAATTGTACCATTTGAGGTTTAAAGAATGTAAAGTCTTGGTAATTTTCTGTAAAATCGGTTTTGTTAGTTTTTTTTTTTATACTTATACCATTTAAATCTCTGAAGATCTACATATCAGTTTCATGGAAATTATTTTTTATCAAATCAATTTACTTAATAGATTTGTTACTAGATCGATGTTAATTGTTCCACCAACCATTATTCATATAGCTATGTTGTTAATTTGTTCACATAGATTCTCATCTCATGACATCATTGTTTGTGGCAGGGCTTTTCATCAGTGTTTTCTTATTTTAATTTTTTTTTTTGTAACATATAAATTCAGTTGTTTCATTTCAAAGCAATTCTTTACATGCAGGTCCAATGAAACTTCATTAATTGCACAAAATTCTATAACACAAATCTTAATGGAGGGATGGCTTGAACACATTTTGAGGCCCAGCCCGGCCTGGTGTTAGGCTGTTGTGATGTATTTTTTTAGAAATGCAGAACCTTTTATAGATGAGAGTGCGGTATTGTTATAAAATACTATACTTCTATAATAACAATAAAAATAAGTCTCATTTTTTCTTTCTCCAATCTTAGTTCTTTTCTTTATTCTTTGTATCCTATATTTGCTCGCACTTGGCACAAGTTATTCGTTCGGATAGTTTAAGAGTTGTTTTCATAAGTCATTTTCTTGAACATAAAGTTAATTATTCTGCAAGATTAATTTTTTTAAGGTAGTATATAAATTCACAATTTTTCTATTTAGAATCGTGGAATATATTTATTATTACATTTGAGGGTTGCTAATGAAATGGTTTCGGGGTAGGACCAGCATAAAAAAAGCTGGTCCAAGGAGCTGCTGAGCTAATTACCATTAGATCAACTTAACCTAAATTGGATGGTTTAAGATAAGATTAAGATAATATATTAATAAGAGTATCATTTAACTTTTAACTTATTAGTTTTGTTGGAATAATATTATCAACTTTTTTAACTTTTAAACTTAAAAAAGTGATTCTAAACTCTTTTAGCTTATTTTGTTGGAATAATAAATTTTTTTATCCTGCTTATGTGGCTTCTTAAGCTAAGTTCTCTTTTGCTTATTAATTTTGAAGAAACAATATTATTATCTTTTTTAGCTTCTAAACTTAAAAAAAGTTCTAAATTTTTAGATTTTAAGTTTTTAAATCGCGTTTTGTAAAATATAATTCATATAAGCTCTCAAAAATAATATTTTTCTTTTAACTTCAGGATTTAAAAAAAATAATTTTTAATTTTTAGATCTTTATTCATTTTTCCTCTCATCAAAGTATTTGCAAACTTTTTAAAAGTGATTCCCAAATAATAATTCTACTTGCTTATATATAGTTGTTATTTTGTAGTCATTTTTATCGAAAGCGAGCTCATTACTTCACAGAGAGTTTGTGCATGACCTCAATTTTTAAACATTTTAAGAAATGGTGTTTAAGCTCTTGAAAGTAGTGGGATTATTTTATTTAATGTTTACGAAGTATTCTCTGGAGAATCTTTGTTTTTATATTGTTGAAATCCTTATTGTAATAATCATTCTACAAATAATATGTGAAATGATGTATTTTATTCATTTTTGTTATATATTTATGAACAAATATATTTCATATACATGTATACGTTTATATATAATGGAATATATTAAACATGTATTAATTCATATACATATAAACGTGTATATATGATAGTATCCATATACATATAAACGTTTATCTTCAAACATGAAATATATGGAAAATTAAGAAATAAGTTAAAAATTAAGCAACACTCATATAAAATGTGATCGAAGAATTCTTAGCACTCTAAGAAATCTTCTCCGCAATAGTACGGAGTCGATTGTAGAGCGGTAAGTTTTTCCGAGTCGTGTCTCTCGAGGATAGATATAATTGGCGGTCGGTGGTTTTATTTACTCTCTTGTTAAACTAAATTACACTAATCTACTCCTAAGAAAGCAATAGTCATTGATTTGGGTTTGAGTTTTGAATTTAAAAGAACACTTTAATGAAAATAATGAAAATGAGGGTTTAGGGTGTTCGATTCGTCTCCACGATTAATCGATTTTCGCCGAGCACTTAATCCACAACTCGGGGTTGTCAATCCCAAATGTCGATCAAGTATTGAGGTCGTCAATCCTAATTCTCGACAAGCTCCGATTAATGGTTCTAAACGAACCTAAACCCTAAACCCCTAATTTCTAAACTAATTGCATCAAATAAAAATTAAAGCTTGCAAATAAAAGAGAAGTCATGGAGGGAAAATCAAGCATTTGAAATTAAAATTGGTCAAAAGATATTAAATTGAAAAGAAATCAAATTCCTCAAAGAAGAAAGACCCATTTGGGTTTGCTTGGACAAATGGGGTAAAAAGTTTGAAGATGCAACAATGGAGTTTGGCAAGAACAAGAACAAACTAAAATTTAGAAATAAGAAATTGAAGAACAATGCCAAGAACAACAACACAAACTAAATTTAAAAACCAACACAACATCAATAACAACAATCAACAATAATAACACAAGAAAATAAGGGAAAGAAAACTACCAATTGCATTAAACTCCAAAGTTTCAAATCTTCAAATTACAAGCACCACAAATGAAGGAGGTGTCACTCACTCCAACAATTGCTTCAAAAACAACTAACTAACAACTAACTAGCTAAGCTAAACTAGATTAACTACTAAACTAGCTAAAACTACACTAAACTAGGGTTTATCATTACAAGGAAATGTAAAGGCTTGAAGGAAATGGAGCAAGACCCAAATCCCAACAAGGAAGGGTTTTTTTTTTTGATAAGGTAGCAGCTGGGTTTTTATACAAAGTCGCAGGGGTAAAAACGTTAAAAAGTGATAAAAATCCCGAGTTGGACTGCGTCTCAGTCGATCGACTGAGGAGCAATCGATCGACTAGGGGTCAGTCGATCGACTGCTTTCAAAAATTCTCCGAATCTACTGGACTCCAGTCGATTTCACCCTTCCAGTCGACCCACCTGTCGATCGACTGGCTCGTCTGCTTCGGCTCAGTTTTCTCGTTTCGCTCTAATCGTCCGCCGGTTGTCGCTCCTCGTTCACGCTGTGTTTTCTTGCTTTGCCCGTTCCAATCCGAGTCAAAAGAGATGCCCTGAGCGTGCACGAGACCCGCTTGGTCATCCTACGGCCAAAAATACGAAAAAGGGTGAAAAAGTACGAAAAACGACTAAAATCGTACAAAAGCTATAAAAATCTAAAACTAACGAAATAGGCCAAAAGGACTCCTAAAACCCGTAAATGCAAGCAAAACACACGCGAATGCGACACAAAAAAGGTAACAAAAATGCGTACAAAAAAGTACAAATCAAAATGAAATATATATACGAAACTGCTACCCTCATAAATATTATAGTATTCACATACATACGTACGTATATATATATATATATATATATATATATATATATATATATATATATATATATATATATATATATATATACCTGTCATGCAACCTGACCCGTAGACCAAACTCGACACCCTTACGATTGCTAATATGTATATTTTTTGGGTAATTAATATTTATAATACACGTTATGAATTTCTATTATTTTTGATAAATTTTACATATTTTTGATAAATTTTACGTATAAAGTCAATTCTAATTCATTACCATTACCATGAATCATAACTAATGATATTTCTGAACATGCTAATCCTTTAGAAATGAGCACAAAAATTTTAAAATAACCAAGAAAATGACACTTTATTAACACATGAAGGTAAAATTCAGTTTTATCTATAATTTTTAATAATCATTCAAGATTCATATTTTTTATAAACGGTTATTCAGATTATTCATATACAGATTTGTTTCGCAAGGGGTTTATTTTAGAACAAATCAACAAAAAACAAAATGAAAGAGAGTATGAATTGTGACTTCATACATAACAATTATTTATATACAGATTTGTTCTCAATTTTCATATACAGATTCATATCGAGAATAATTATTCAGATTTGCAATTTTCATATTCATATACAGAATCATATATAGATTTGTTCCCAATTTTTATATACAGATTTGTTCGCAATTTTTATACGGAATAACTATTCAGATCGAGAATAATTGGGACTTCTAATAAATCCCAAGCGAAACAACAAATATTCCATAAAAAATCTAAAATTCCCATACACGAAAGAATACAGATCCAAAACAGATCTAAAAATACGGAAACAAAACAAAATGAACAATTATTGAGACCGAGAAACAAAAAAAAAAAAGCATTCATCCAAAAAAAAAAAAAAAACATATGAGGATAAAGGTTTATGATTTTCTCTAGAGGATTTTTAATTGCTAGACAAATTGACATTCCCATGCCTTGCCAGGTTTTTATTTTGGAAATAATCAGAGGGGTGGGCTGGTTAGCCCTTTAAAAAAATAAAAATAGATCATCACCTAAAAGTAAGAAACTCATATGTCATGTCTGAGAATTAGTAGAAAGTAAGAAAATCATATCTGAGAATTAGAAAGTAAGAAAATCATATGTCATGTTAGAATTTAATTATCACTGATAAATTCAAAAAGTTGAACTACCAAATAAAAGGGGCACTAAACCTCAAAATAGAGATCAGCGACCTAAATTGGTGATGAAAGATGTCTCAGCGACCTTCAAAACCTTCAGCAATCGTCACAGCGACCTCGCCGATCCTGCAAAACAACGTCTAGAACGGGCCGAATTTCGAGCCCGTTAAGGCCCTCCGACGCTTAAGTTAATAAGCGAAAAACACACTCCTCTCTCTCAATAATACGGTGAAATCACAATAATAGTATGATAATGAATACAAAATAAGAGATAAAAGCCCTCTTTTATAAAGATAGGAGAAATCCTCCACTATCTAGGGTTACCTTTCATAACCAGAATTCCATTCATACCGTGACTCTTTCATCGACTTTCAATTGGGACTCTTCCCATATGATAAGTTTCCATAAATATGAAACTTCTTAATATATATTACCGAAATAAGCCTGGGCATATAGCCCACCAGGCCCACATACATATTAAACTCTCAATCAGGCTCAAATACTCAGCCCAACCTATCAGAGATCACGACCCTATATGAGAACTCATCCTCATACTACAGGTCGCTACTCCAGATACATCAACTCGCCCACTTTTGAGGAACAGCCTTCGGCTCGTTCACCTCTCAAAGGCATAATATGGAAGAATAGCCTTCGGCTCGTTCACCTCTCAAAGACATAATACAGCTCGCCCAATTTCCAGGAGGCACACCCTCTCCTAGAAATGAGGTCACCTTCCATAAATACCCACATATATCACATAATATTACGTACGGATATTTTAGTCCACATCAATCACTAATATAAATTTAGAGAAAAATCTACGGTAGAATTTGTAATTATTCTTTATATTTATTGAGTATAAACTCAACTCAATACCCAAAATATGAATTAATAAACGGTAGTAAAAAAAGTGGTGATATGCAAGTTCAAATAGTTAACGGACACCAAAGCTCATTTTTCATATTAATAAATAATTATCATTTCATCAATGTAAAAAATAAGAAAAATAAAATCAACATGTTTGCATCAACTAAGAATGCTAGTGGTTATTGGGTTGAATCGTGCCACACAAGCACTTCCAAGAACAAACAATGTGTTGTTATTTTCATATTAAATTTCCAAAGACAAATTTACCAAAATACTTGTTGAAGAAAACAGCAAAAGGAGGAGACAGGGGTCCCTGTACGTAGGGTCACAGCGAGAAATGAAATGAAAGCCACAAAAGGTGAAGGACCAGAAAAAGGAAGTTAAAAATTGAAACAAATGTAGAGGCCCCCCTCTTGATTTCCCACCAACATCAACATAGCTTTTGGATTCCATCACTTATTGTGACATTTGTTCTATTCGCATGTCAACTTTACAATTTTTTTATGAATCCTTTTAAATTTTATTTTGCTTATTATATAGTTTTTTGGGGTAAATTCTTACCTTTCAGTTTCGACTCATTATTCCTAACTGCCTCCCAAAGTATCAAATTAGTTAAATAAGTAGCACTAAAAAAACTTAGTACAACAACTCACCATGGTGGTTTTATAAAACTTTTTATCAAGTTTGTGACATCATTTTCACTTAATTCGATGAGATTGGTCAATTTATAGACCAATCCATATGAGAATATCTCAATTAATATTTTGATGAATTTAGTATCATAGGATTTAATGTCATGTCAAATCAAACTTAGTGATCAAATGAAGGTTGGGCAAACACCTTTTCTTAACAAACATGCATGACAGACAACATTCTGGAACTATTTGCACTAACAATAATTTTATATGGCAGTAATTTACTAATTTAGGTCAAGTTTGAATTGGTCTCGTGCCTGAATTCGGGTTATTTCAAGTAAAAATGACATAAACACCCTACTTCTTAGAGAGAGACATATAAAAAGATATTTAAATATTTTCTTTTCTTTTTAATGATACAATGGCTTGAATCACTATGCCAAACTTACAATATATTCTGCTAATACCGTTATATTTCATATTCATATCATTGTTCCACTATGTAATGATTTTGTTCGCGTTTCGTTTTTTATACAAGTTCTTATGTGCAACCACTGTCATTTACTGAACCTCCCACCTATTTAATCTATCTTAATTGAATTATACTAATTTTTTTTTAAATTACGGCGCTTTTATTAAAAAATGAGAAAAATATCCGAATACATAGCAAACAATGAAAAAGAAACGAAAACAAAGAAATTAGCGATTAATAAGAAATTCTCGCTTAAGAGAACTCTTTGAAACTTTGTATAAAGGAATAGAAACTTCGTTTTCAGCCATATCCGCCCAAGATTGTTCAGAAGCGATATCCATAAGGTGAAGAGCACGAGAGGATTTTGGATCGTTGACAATGAAAGGAGTAGAAGACTCTTATTGTAATTTTTTAATTATATCAATTAATTCCCGATCAGTGGCAGGTTTACGAAAAAGAGGAGTGCGATGTTGACTGCCAATATCCGACTCGTCCACTATAATATCTTATTCACGTGCAAGACAGGCTGTTGGAGTACGTTGCGCTGAAGGAAAGACCTTATTCGAAGAACTCATGTCCACCTGATCAACATAACTCTTGCTCGAAGAAGCAGGTTCCTCATAAAGCACAAGCTGTCGAAAGGTGTCACAAACTATCTCAACCAATCTGCAAACGGTCGGTTGAACGGGAGAAGTAGAAGAGGGTTCGGGACCCAAAGGGGGAACCGGGCCGGGGGTGGGGGCTCTGGGCCAATATCGGACTGCAACGCATTAAAAGCATTGAAAGTCGTCAAGGCAGTAGTAGTAGAGGGGACGGGAATCGGACGGTGTTCTGTACGGGTGCAAGCCTTCTGATCCCGAGAATCAGAACGTCGACGGGAGCGTCTACCGTCTGCCAATCGTCGCTAACCACATTCTGAGCAGCATGAAGTTTACGAGCAGGGCAGGAACCAATAAGGTGTCCCACCATTTTACAATACGAGCAAAAATTCGGCAGGTTCTCATAACCTAACGAGATATAACCGCAATACCCCTCGTACTCAATCATGACCGTTTCATGAAGGATATTACAAGATTTAACTCAACCAGCACACGAACAAAGTAGCCAATAGAGCCATTAAGAGAACGCTCATCAATTTGCAATGGTGTACCACCAACCCTAGTGATGTTCAAAATAAAAGATCGTTCCCAGTATTCGATAGGCAATTCAAAAATACGAATTCAAACCTGAGAAGATGCCGAGGGCATTTTATAAGGGTTGAAATTTGGCGTCCATGGGAAGAGCCTAAGAGTAAAAGAGCCAAGCTTCCAAGCCGTCTTGGCAAAAGCACGGTTACGATCCTCGGCAAGAGCGAAAGAGATACTAAAAAATCATTTGCCAAGTGGAACGAAATTCCAATCTCCCATGGTGCTCCAAGCGGAAGAGAGCGAATTTTTTATTTCAGCAATCAAAAGGGGCTTCGAGCCTTTTGGTTGAAGAAGTCGGCTTATGAGAGAGTCACATAAAAGCGAGACATGGAATTGGTAAAAATTTTCATCAATTGTAACCAAAATAATCTCCTTTCTTTAGTGGAGGTGTCCCTAATTAGGAGTATGTCACCGGAGATAGGCTCGGAGAATTGTTAGGGGGCCGGGCTGCAGGGCTCTATGAGCCCAAAAGAGGCAGGCCACCATTGTAAAGGGTGGAAGTGGGTGTAGAAGCCCGCTGGGTTTGAGACATAACGAGCTGCGGACGTGAAGTAGGAGCCATTTAGGCTTGGTTGGGATCAGCATACTGGTCTGCAAGAATCTAGGCCTGGCGTTGGGCTGCCGAAAAATCCAAAAGGGGCTGGGCAATATAAGAAGAGGATTTGTCTAGTGGCTGGGCCAAAGGGGGTTGGGCCGCTGGGATTAAAGCATTAGGACCCAAAAAAGGAAAAGATCGAGTCAACGCCGAAAAACTGGGAAAATCCATAACCAACGTAATCTATCCAGCCGCAAGAATCTGAGGATTGATTACCGAGAAGTTCGCCGACGTTGCAAGATTGTTTAACCCAGTCAACGGCGGGTGCGAATGAAACTGAAGCAGAGACATCGCCGTCAACCCAAGAGACGTATTATCAGCATTGTTAATCATCGGAGATCTAGCCGCCGACAAAAAACCGAAGGAGACGGGGGCGGTGATGAAGGTAGGAGATGTAATACCTTTCGAAGATGAAACCGACAGTGGAAAAGAAAATTTTGGCGTAGACTGAGGAGCTTGAAATGCCGGAAATTATTGTTGGGTTTGCATTGTGTGTAAATCAGTCGCCCACGCTGCCTTGACAGAAGGAGGTGGGAAAAACCCAGCAACGGAGGAACACGCCGACGGCCTGGGAAACGGCTGCATCACAGACAGGAGCAACCTGTTGTTGGATGGTCAAAATCTGCGAACCAGAAGGGGTATCCCCAGCCTCGGGAGCGAGTAAGTCTGAGTTTATAACCGGTCGGAGATGCTGCTGTTGCTGTTGGGGCGAGGAAGGTAACGGTGAAACCATAGGGGGATGTTGTCGATGGAGAAACTCCGTGGGAGGAGGAAGCGGTTATTGCTGATGAGAAGACGCCGTGGAAGTTGGAAACGATTGTTGTTGCATTTGAAATGACAGTGGGGCCGCGCTTGAAAGTTGTCGTTGGAGGATCTCAGATGGTGGCTGCGACGGCATTACCATGGTCGGACGGTGTCGTGGGGACGTGATACCGGCAGGAAGTCGACTCGGTCGAGAAAAACGAGGAGAGAGAACAGAGAAATTTCTCCATTTTTTTATTTTTCCATAAAATAATTTTATGGGGTATTTAAGTCAATTATATTTTTCTGCTTGTGTAATTATATGTGTGAATGTAGTCATTTTGGGTTTTTTTTGTTGTTTTGGTAAAATCACAAAAATAAGAAGAATCAGATAGGGATTCATTATGAAGCCCTATAGATGATATGACATTCATATAAGCCTCATAATTATTTTTTTTTCCTTTTTTTTTTTATATATGCACGGTGGGTGAATGTCATGTCATCTATAGGGCTCCATAATGGAGCCCTATCTGGTTATATAGAAAAATCCATCCATACTGTCCGGTGAACTCGGACCAAACATCAACTTGATGTTCGGTGCGGACTAGCTAAACATCGCTACATTGTTTTTCTAGTTTGCGCCGAACAATATTTATTTTTCTTTTTCTGGCTATGAGATGAGAACCGAATTTATGTCTTCCATTGTCCGATTTGAGCGAAAATCTTCAATTGATTGCATATTACATTAATTTAGGGTTTATAAAAATAGAAAAAGAATGTACACTTTATCGAGAAAGGTCAATAGAAAAAAAGTAATACTTATTATTTAATAAGAGATGAGGTGAATTTAGTGAATGAGGTAGATTTAGTAAATGGTGGGTGAAAATAAACCACTTAAAATATAATTGTGGTGATTTTTTTTATTTTAACTAATATCTAACCTTTATGTTTATTTTATGGGGGTAATTGCCAAATAATATATGGGAGAATACTCCAACCAATTATACAAAATGTCAAAATAGTTCAACCTTAAATATACAAATGTAACTTCAAATTAAAATAATAAACACTAGTGCAGAAATAGGCATTCTAGAACGGATAAAACAAGCAGTCTAGAACGAATTCTGCTGCGTTCTAGATGCAGCCGTTCTAAAAAGTCGCATTTTGGGTCTGCCCCCGTTCTCTGTAGCACATTCTAGAACATATAAATATAATTTACGTTCTAGAAGGTCTGACATTCTAGAACGTAAAATCTAATATACGTTCTAGAATGTTGTATCTAGAACGTATTTTCAAAAATGTACGTTCTAGAATGTCATTATTCTAGAACGTATATGATAATATACGTTCTAGAATGTCAGACCTTCTAGAACGTATATTATAATTATACGTTCTAGAATGTCATATTTTAGAATGGGCATTCAAGTTGTACGTTCTAGAAAGTATTTGTTTAGAACGGATATTCAAATTATACGTTCTAGAATGTAGTTATTTTAGAACGGATATTCAATTTTCCGTTCTATTGTCATATTTTAGAACAGACATTGAAAAATACCTTCTAGAAAGTAGTAAATTTAAAATTAAAAAAAAAAGAAATGAAAGTAGGTGAACTAAAATTATCAATACTATATATTTTGAATATATTAATTATTTCAAAAAATAATACACCAAAATTAAATAAAAGCAATAAATGTATCACTAATAGACAATAATAAAAAAAAAAAAACATGTAAATAACTATGATCTTTTAAAATCCTTAAAAATATTCTATACAACAAAGGCGGCACCACTGCTGTTAGCACCGTTATAATCATCATAATCAGCAAGAGAATGAGTAAGTCGTTGATAACACGGAGCAATTGTTTGCTACCTTCAACTTTTGTCATGTTCATGGGTGAATAACTCTGGCCTTAGTTTCGACATACCTATATCCATCAACAATCAAATATTATTAAGCTAGTGACCGAGAAATAAATATTATTTAGGCATTTATATCACTGTTGAAAGCACAGAAACAAATTTGAAAGTGTCAATTTTTTCTAATGTAAGCATCACAAGTTCTCATTATTTCGTTTTTCTCGTATACTGACGACCATCAGAAGATTAACACATAGAAGCTGGATCATGAAACTTCAAAATCTAATCTTATTCTAAAAAAAAGGATAAAAAGCAAATTTAGGCCTTGTGTCCATAATAATAACTGAGAGAGAACATCTCGACGGTAAAAAAAAAAAAATCAAATCAATCTTTTATTTACCAATTATCAATATTCATGAAAACCGAATCAAACATGGCGTTCACACACAGCACTCATAGAAACAGGAAATCGCACAAAAATCAATAGATAGTCGACACATGAATATCAAAATCGTACAGCAAAGTAGGGGGGGAAATCAAATCAGCCTTTTCGCTTAATGAGTTCTGCAACAAGTAATTAAACTATATATAAAGCTACTAATTCATCCCACTCCAACAAAAAAAAATCATGAATCGATCAGTTTCCATGAACGAAAAAATAAGACGCAGAAAAAACGTAAGTAAAAGCAGGAATTAGCACAAACCAATAATCCCGACGGCCTTGCGAATGGTGTCCTGTTCTACGTGCATCTATGAGAAGGTTGAACGSAACCACTTAGGCATTCGACTKGCCAAACTCGCCCGCATAATTACACTCACCACAGCTGCCTTTCGCTAGATTACCCGGCCAGTGTCTGCATATGCTTTTACCATTTAAACATATCTCGCCTTTTCCCATGCTCCACATATCTAGCGCTATCGGATCGTTTCTAGCTGGCACATCGAATGTCGTCTGATAAAAATATCACAAATAAATTGTTAAAAATGAACTGCTTTGGCGAACTTCTTTTTTATTTTAGGTACTTACGTACGTTAAATTAATGTTTTTCTTGCAGTTAGGTCGATGAAAAGCTAATGAGAGCACCTTGTACCAAGTTAGGGGTTGTTGTTTTGCCAAGAGGGGCCTGCCAACCCATTGGACTGAAGAACCACCTGGCATTTTTGTAAGATCCATAGATAGAAACATACATCTTCCTCTTCTATTTTGCCACCCCAACCAACTTTATCATTATTATTATTATTATTATTATTATTATTATTGTTATTATTATTATTATTATTATTATTTATTATTATTATTATTATTAACCATTTTGCATGATTCTCGGTAAAAACTTGGTTATCCATACCAGTGGGCTAATAAGATGTAACTGCCCTAAATAAAGCATCTATATTTCAAAATTCCAGACACTAACTGCAACCCACAATGTACAACAAAGAAATGAATATCAGAGACTAGCCTAGAAATAGGATATACCTGCACAACTTGCACCCCAAAGCTAGATTTTGCCTCATAAAATAAAATTCATCATTTGTGATGCCATTTATAAATGGCCCACATACACAATAGCTCCGATCAGGGCTGCACACACAAGTGAGAACATCGATAAAAGCAAAATAATGAACGGAAGTAAACACACACACAARAAAAATAATAATAAATAAATAAATAAACATGAAAATCAAAATGAAGCARAAATGATTACCTGCAATGATCCCACCGACGAATTTTCAAGTCAATTCCACCTGTCAAAAGATCACCATCAGGTAACGGAAGCAAGGCACAAATACCAGGAATGTGTGGGGTCAGTTCGTTCAGCTCATCCATCCTGTATTTAGAAATTATATTTCTCCTTAGGTCTGATTTAGCGTTAATCTTACTAGATGGTCTGGCCAAGGCCCACGGTGACTCAGGATTCTCAGTCTCAGACTCATGGTTTGTTGCCCTCAATACCTGCAAAAAGGACCACCATACGATGTAATCGTATTAAAAGGGTTTTTGGTAGTAGAAGACAGATTCATAATGTTAAGATCATATGTAGTATTAAAAGAGTTAATTTCAAAATCAATACCCTTATGGGCACAATATAGCACACATTTGCAAGCATGATCTATAAATGTCCTAGATGAAATTATTAAGGCTTTCAATTCTACCTTTCTAACACAGATAGAATCTGTTCAGAAAAGAATGCAGTTACTTTTCTTTGCTACATAAATTCCAAAAACAGAAAATAAAAATAAAAAAACATGGAGTTGAAAATTAATTAATCAGCTCTCCATGTTTTCGTCTCCTTGCTCTTCTTCACCCGCTGGCAGATGAAGCGAATTTCTCAAACAAGCCTCAAAACATGACCCCACATATTATCGCGACGGAGTTTTCCGAATGAAGTCTCGATATCCATGGAGCCTATTGCACAGATTTCCCCTCATGAAGAAACCCTGCTAGATAACAAATACAGATTATACATAGAAAATCCAATAATAATTTCTTTAACAAATTTAATTTTACGTACTAATTAAAATCAAAAATCTTAAATTTGGAAAAATAAAATTATGGTCCGATCGGGTCAGCTGCATTCTTAATTTGCTGACAATATTCATTCACGTGCAATGCATGAGCATTTACAAATTCACATGTAGTAAAAGAGTGTGAAATCACAAACTTCAACTTTTCACAGCAGCAGCAGAAGAAGAATCTATTTAGAAAGTATTATTGACCTAAGTTGACGGCTCGACGGATTTAACATTTGCAGCAACAACAAGGGGCTTTCCACATACTCCTCAACACCAAAGGGTCTCCACTCTTCTCCATTCTCTACTCTCCATGTTATAAACAAAAATCCAACACCCGTTACCCGACCTCAGCCTCGTGGACCCCATCACGATCCCCCCTTCAAAATTCCTGCTAAACTATAGCTCAACAAAATACTATAAGTCTGTAATATGTGATCATTGTCGAGATAACTGGAAAGAGAGAGAGAGGATTATTATAAAAAGTTATGTGTTCACATAACTTTTCATTAGAGTCCACTGAGTCAGTAACTCCACATCAAAAAATATATACCAGATTAAATATCAATAATCTTGTTAAGGCTAATTAATCATAATCCCATATAGATCAAACTCTTTTTAGGAACGAGAAACATCGAGGCTATACCCCTGTTTTTTATGAATTCTTGGAACCATAGGTGAAGGGTACTTTGATGACAGTTGATTGAATGATTTCCTGTTACTATTGTGCTAAGCTACTTCAGCCTTGTGGATTTCAATTATGGGTGTTTTTGGTGTATGGATGGAGAATAGAAATGCAATTTCTAGTTAGACTATTAGTATGGGTTG
>BMAC01000246.1:271434-288184 GCA_014905375.1 Phtheirospermum japonicum | reverse complement strand
CAACCCATACTAATAGTCTAACTAGAAATTGCATTTCTATTCTCCATCCATACACCAAAAACACCCATAATTGAAATCCACAAGGCTGAAGTAGCTTAGCACAATAGTAACAGGAAATCATTCAATCAACTGTCATCAAAGTACCCTTCACCTATGGTTCCAAGAATTCATAAAAAACAGGGGTATAGCCTCGATGTTTCTCGTTCCTAAAAAGAAAAAAAAAAAGAATCTTGCAAAAATCTAATCTTTTCAATTACAATCTGTCAACAGACAGCTCAGCCACCAACAAAATTGGCCAAGTTTGTAATTAAACACGAACGTGTATGTGCTGAGGTAATATAAAAATTTACTTGTTCCATCCTGGGACAAAACAAATCAAGTATGAATCGACATAAACCATAAATTTGTTAACCAAATCGGTGTAACTATTCAACTCGAAATTGGGAAAGGCATTTAATTTAATACTAATTAATGTCTATTTAAAAAACACCTGGTAATGTAATAATTTTTGTAAAGAAATATTCGATAGAGCCTGCATTGTATGAGTCTACCTGTTTCCAATTAATCACTCGAAATCATTTAAGAGCTCTAAGGATTTTACAAGGAAGAATATAGTTTGTTAACAAGTATGAAATCTAGTTATCGTAATTAAATTATTATTATTAATACCTGAAAATAATGGCAAGGATGTACGTAAATGCCGGAACAAGAATCAACATGGCTGTACTGAGTGTCGGAGAGCTATAGTTTATTCCGGCGTAACTACCAATCTCTGCGAAACATCTAGCAAGAAAATACATCAACTTAATAAGCATCGTCACTTTTCCACTTATAATAAGTTCATGCTACACCAAGGGAACTCAACAATGTGTATACTATATATAGTAAGTTATCAACCTAACCTTTTTATTTTTTAACTTAAACCTGAACCCATTTTCAATCAGCTAGTAAATCCCAACAATTAAAAGATAAATCAACCTATTCGTTACCACGGTATAATCACCCCCCCTTTTTATTTATTTATTTTTACCAAAAATTGAAAGCACTGTACTAAAGAACTACCATAACTAATCTCGGAGCTAATTATAGCATTATCACCGCCTTTGAGTTTTTCCCAGATGAACGAAACTCTTTGATGCAACTCAGAGACGCGGTCAGCTCCACTTCCGACCTGCACGCGAATTGGACGGGCCCACCGTGCATCAAGAACCAGAGCAGGTGGGCTGGGATCGCCTGCTCGAACTGGCACGTCACACATTTGGTTCTCGAGGGAATACAGTTGACCGGGTCCCTCCCATCCATGTTCTTACACAACCTAACGTCGACCAAACTAAGCTTCGGAAATAATTCGCTCCACGGCCCTCTTCCCAATCTCACGAACCTAATGAACCTGGAAATCGTTTTCCTGTCAAGAAACCATTTTTCGGGCCCCATTCCCTCCGGCTACGTTGACCTTCCCAAGCTAACCGAACTGGAGCTACAAGAAAACGATCTCTCAGGCCAAATCCGGGCCTTCAACCTGCGATCCTTGATTGTATTCAACGTCTCTAATAACAAACTTGAAGGACCCATCCCTCAAACCCCCGTGCTCCAAAGATTTACAAACGGCTCTTATGCTGACAATCCCGCTTTGTGTGGAGGTATTACAGGATTATTAAGTGTGGTTTTGGTACTTTTCGTACAACACAGGCAGCAATAGACTTAGAAGAATACCTGTTGTAACAACAATTCACAGCTCCACATTATTATTAGTCGGAACAAGAAAATGCATAGATACAATTTATAAAAATTAAGACTTACCAAGGTAGAGCAGTGTAAGAAAGTTGAAGAAATTGCCTATGTAGGAAACGACCCACAAGCCTATGGCAACCTAATTGATGGGAACCAAATGGCAAAGTAGATTTTATAAATTAATAATAATATTAATAATAATAATAACTAGAAAATAAAAGATAAAAATGGACACACAAACCAATAATTGAAAATTACAATACCTTACAAAAGAGTCTCAAGTTCCCACCAATTGCAATATCGTGTGCAATTGACAATGCATAGTTTACCCAGACTCGCATCTCGTCAGCAGCCTTCACAACAGTCTCTTCAGAAACTTCAAGATTAGGGAGAGGTGGCAGAGGTCTAAAACCATATAAAAAACTCATTCATTTAATTTTAATAAGGCATCAAGTAACCAAAAATCATATCATATCGAGTAGAAACCCATCTGATATCAATCCCAACACCCTTGATTAAAATAAAGAAACAACGAGCACAAAGTTTTCCATTAAGAGCCTCATGGGTTATAATTTTAGAGGCAAATGCAAGACAGTACGGCAACAAACCTTAAACCAATACCAATATTAGAAAATACTCACTATAAACATATAAATCCAGATTTTTCTAGCAATATACCTATTGAGAAGTGATGCAGATTTAGCCCCCAAAAAACAAGATCGCCACGAGCAACAACAAAACGTTAGATATAAATGATAGTAAATTGTATCCAGCTATCTCGAACAGGAACCAAAGAGCAGTTGAACCCACAAGAAAAGTGACGCTCCGGCGCCATTTTCTCCACAATAAGACATCAGCAACTGCATCGAGAGAGAAAAAAAGAGGTTTAAACAAATATATCCATTATATGTAGTTAAATATAATATAAATTGATAACAAGCGCTAAATAGTCCAAGAAACGTAGGTAACGAATCGATTCTGGAATTTGCGTTTTCCCCAAGAACAGGTGAAAAGGGGGGGGACACTAGAAAATTCCGAATTGGCGACAATTGAGCCGCAACTCTTGAAATTGACAATTGGGTTACTCTCGACTTGCTGTAGGGATATATTGTGCGCTTTGGAATAAGCCAGAAGGGCGCCGGCCGGTAGAACACCTTTTTCCTTAAGAAGGGGATCGTGACCATCGTATTTTGAATTGGAAGAAATTGGGACACAATTCTTGAAATTAATAGTTGTAGGAGCTCCAACATAACATCATGAGGAGTTGGTCTGGGAGAGTTGAATTCAACCGTAGGGACGCCGGACGGAGCTCCGCCATTTTTCCCCAAAAGGGGATCGACGACCAAATTTTGGGGAAAACATTGCCCGCTGAGAATTGAGGCTGGATTTTCAAAATTAGTAGTGAGGGATGGGATGTTGAGACCACTGGAGGTTGAGGCTTCGATTTTCCGGCTCCCAATCGGCGGCAACGAAGACCCAGGCGGGATTTCTGGAGGATTTCGAAAAATTAGATGAAGAGAAAAAGGATAGTGTTTGTGTTTTGTGTGGCCGATAAAATTGGTTCAATTATTTAATTTTTTTAAGTGATTAATACCTAGAACGTATAAATATTAATAGGTTCTGGGATGTTTAATTTACCAAAAGTTATTGTTATTTGTACGTTCTAGATATGACACATACTAGAACGTATATTTAAAAGTACCTTCTAAATGTTGTCAGACTCAAAAACTTCATAACGTACATTTTAAAATCCGTTCTAAGATTACGATTTTAATTACGAAAATACCACCGGACAAATATTCTAGAACGTAGCATAAAAATCCGTTCTAGATTGTCTGTTCTAGAATGTGTTTTTTGTACTAGTGAAATTAATATAAATAATATAATAATAATTCAATAATCACCACCACTACCCATCCCACCCCCGCCAGCCCGACCGCTGTCGCCTGTCGAAAAAAAATTCCATTGAGTTTTTTTTATTTATTTGCCCCAATTTTTTTGGCAAAAAAACATAAATTAAGAATTTCTTACTTTTTTGCCCCAGATATAAAGTAAGAATTTATCATTTTTTAGGAAATAAAGTAAGAAATCTCACAATAAAATAAGATATTTTATTTCTTTTTTGAACATAAAGTAATAAATTTTATTGCTTTATAGGATATAAAGAAAGAAATTTTCTTACATTCTTGAATATAAAGTTAGAAATTTCACTATAAAGTAATAAGTTATAAATTTTGTATTAAATATGAATTACATAACAACAATTTGCTATCAAGTAAGATTTTTTCTTTTTTGTTTTTGGTCAGATAAACAAAAGAATTTATGTTTAATAAGTAAGAAATACATAGTAATATTTGCACATCAAGTAAGAAAATTTTACAATCAAGTAAATAATTTTATCATCAAGTAGAGATTTTTGGGCATTAGTTAAGAAATTTGTGGACATATAGTAAGAAACTCAGATGTAGTAAGAAAATCGGATATGTATTGAGAAATATTTTTCGGTGAATGAAAATATTTTTGGACATTAAGTAAGAAATTTCAGGCATATAGTAAGAAATTATTTCCAGTGACCGAATTATTCGTTGGACATTAAGTAAGTAATTTTCGCACATAAAGTAAGAAATTCAGACATATAGTAAGAAATTTTTTGGCCTAAAAAAATTTATGGGCAAAAAAACAAATGGCGGTCGGCAGCAGTGGCAGCCACCCTGCTGCTCAATATGTTGTTGTTGTTGTTGTTACTATTATTACTATTACCATTACCATTATTATTGTAATTATTATTATTATTATTATTATTATTATTATTATTATTATTTCTTTTTTAATTTATTTATATTTTTTTTATAGTAAGGGTATTGTGGTATATTCATTTTATAATTATTTTACAAAAAATTAGAGAATATCTGACTTAAAATTAGATGTAAGATTAATTGATAAATGAACCTTTATTTGGAAGATTATTTGACAATTTTCCCTGTTTTGTATTAATTTTAATGAGGTATATATGTTTGGTAAATGGTGGGATAAAACTGGCCGCACACCTTTTTTTCGATTCTTAGTGATGATTTCTAAAATTTAAATTGTTTAAATATAAATTTTACTATTTATGTTTCTAAAATTTAAAATCATACTTGTATAATTTTTCTATGAAGAGTGAAACTCATATATCTTTAAACCGAAAGTAGAAAGAAAAATAAGTACAAATTTAAGTAATAAAATAACAACATAAAAGCAAACATGAAAAGAAAACATGAACCTTTGTCTAAGCTTTGTTAAATTGTCTTTCTACCAAAAATTTGGGTAAATTTTGAAATTCTCTCTTATTAAAGTTGGTTACTTGTTGAAACCTCTTAATTCAAAGGGCGGGGCTATATGTATTTGTCTTTGGGCTTGTTACCTAGAAGTTGGTTGTAGTGTAGATCGATGTCGGACAAGTTTTAGATGGATTGGTGCAATGTGTTCACAAGGTAAAGTAGATTAGGGTAGGGATATATCTACAGCAAGTTATACTAAATTTACTGTATTTATTAAGTTGACCCATTTGCATGAACTAAAGTTTAATTTTTACTAGATTCACTCATTCTTATTCCCGTATACCTTTTAAGTTAAAAATAAGAAATGAAAAAATTGAGAACCCCTTTTCCTATGTGAGTGTGTGATACACTCGAGTGCACAATACATTGTGCACTAGTTAAACTTACTGAATATATTACAAAAAAACAGTTGGCGTTAGCAAACACTTTGTTGACGAGATTAATTTATCTGTAAGCATTTGCTGACGGCATGCTGATGGGCCCTAACCATAATACGATACCCGTCAGCAAATGCTGACGGATAGGTAATTCCCGTCAACAAACTTAAATAATGTTGACGAGTCTTTTCCGTCAGCATTGTAAAAATGATGCTAACGGGTCCGCCTCGTCAGCATTTTCAAAAAAATTATTTTATTTTATTTATAAATTTACCTATATTTATTTCCCAAACCAATAATTCAATAAGAAAAATAATTTATATTTCCCAAAAAAAATATAAAAATAAAAATATAATATAATTAATTAATAATTATATTGTATAATTTATAAAGTTTAAATAAAGTACAAAACGTAAATATTATTTGTTCCTAAATCAACTACACATCATCAGCAGCAGCAGCTGGAGCATCAGAGGATGGTCATCGATGTCACGCCATCGCTACGACGACTTCCTGCATCACCCGGTCATGGAGGGCCGCCTCGTACTGGAGCTGCTGGCGTGCATGCTCATCACGCATCGCCTGCAACTGCTCCTGATGTGCTTGCTCGCTCACTTGGAGCTGCTCCTGATGTGTCCGCTGACTCGTCTCGAGCTGACTCTCGACTTGGGTTTTTAAAACCTCCATCTATATCTAGAGCTCCGAGACACAGCTATCAGGAACAGAGGAGGTACTGCCTCTGGAACTCTTTGAAGCCAGAAGAGTTCCTAAACCTTCCGTGTCAAACCGAAGACCCTTATTCACCTCGATGGTCTGTAGATAGACCGTGTTCTCGTTAACGACGGCAGGATCCGGTGATGAAGCACGACCCTCCTCTAAAAGTCTCTGATACTCCTCCTGCAATATTTTGATTGATGTGCAATTTATTGGTTACGAGAATTAGAAACGATAGATATATGTTTATAATAATTACATCTAAGAAAATACTTTCAAAAGTCTGCTACGATTGAGTATCAGTGAAAGAGCCGTCGGGTCTTTGGTGCATAGTCAATAAAAGTTCGAATGCATTAGGTTCCCTACCCAGATCCTCGCATTGTATATAATATCTAAATTATTTTTTAATTTATCACTAATTATGAACTAATTAATTACTTACGATTTAAATTTACAAATATATTTTAATTTTAATTAAGAGCTGATATGCATGACCAATCACAGTTCGAGACCCTCCTCTATGCTTGGCTATCCCAGTACCAGGTCTGCTGGGCTCACTCATCTTGTTCCTGCTCGCCTACTCAAACTGCTTCTTGTTCTCTAACTTCTCGAACTCCACCACCCATCTCCTCCAGATTACCTTGTCGACGCACGTGGGCACCCTCCCCTCTGTTCTCCACTTCGCCTTCCACCTGTGGATATGGCTTTGCCATGAGGCAACCATAGAACTGTAGAAATTCTTCCGTACGACCTCCTAAAAATATATAATTGGGCCCCAATTACAACGCCTCTATAAAATAAAATAAAATAATTTGATTAATAAAAATAATTATATATAATAACTTTCGAAAACAATATTAGTTTAATTACTAAAAACTCGGGCCACCACAACTGACGATGAGAATTGGGAATATGCTCATACTTCCACCCATCGGGGTGTACAAAAGCCTTGTGGATCAGCCGAAGGATCGTCGGTAACTCTGTCGAGTCACTGCATAACTTGGTAAAATATAGAGTTTATTAGGGTCTCGACGAAGCAGTTCGAGGTGGTCCACGAGGTGTATTCAGGGGCTTCCAAATTAGGGATAGAGATCGATGCTTGTTGCTTGAATATAATCATCAAGGGCTTGTGCGAGTGTGGGCAGATCGAGGCTGCCTACAAGGTGCTCAACGAATTTCCCCAACAGAAATGCACGCCTAACGCGAGGACATTTTCGACCATAATGCACGGGCTGTGCGCGCGTGGCCGTGTCGACGAGTCGTTCGAGTTGCTGGGGAAAATGGAAACGGAGGTCGTTGAGGTGGACGCGATCGTGTTCAACATTTTGATATCGGGTCTGAGAAAGCAAGGGAGGGTTAAAGAAGGGGTCGAGCTTTTCGACCGGGTTTTAATTTTGGCATGCGATATTATTATTTTATAGTATGGAAATCACGTGCGTCTTAGTTTGGTATAAGTTAATATCTTTATATTTTGGTATGGTCTGTTAAGTAATTTAAATCTAAACAATGGAACGTTTAAATTTAGTGAGAATTATAAGGCTTTTATAATCTAAACTCAAAATTTTATTTTATTTTTTAATTTTGATATGAGGTGTTATTATTAGATCTTGATCATACCAGGACGCGGTGGCATGAGGCCTTTCGATATACTAGTATCGGACGGGGTGGCTGGACGATCGGCGAAGTCCCTGCCGATGAGTCCATCATATTATCGTCTTCATTATCTAAGTGGCGATGAGATGATGATGATGAACCAAGTGAAGCACGGCCCGAAGATAAGCCTAGAGAAGAACGACCACGACCTCTACCTCTCATCTAAAAAAATATTAAAATTTAAGCACAATTGAACCCAAAAAAATGCCAATCCATCTAATAATTACTATAATTGATTTTGATTAGATTGATTGAATTTGTAGTTAGAGGAGAAAAATCTGAGTACATATGATGATGGATATAGTTACGGAGCTCTAGAAAGAACCTCATCATGCACCACTTTAACTCTATCAGAAAAAGTAATTAATGATGAGATTCTTTCTAGAGGCCCGTAACTACTTCCATCATATATACTCAGATTTTTCTCCACCAACTACCAATTAAATCAATCTAATATAGTTTTAACTATATATGTATGTATCAATTTTATATTTAACCTGAACCGACACTTTCACTATCTATATTATTGTCAAATTCGTTTTCATTCGTATCTTGATCTTTGGTTAGAAACTCATCTTCTGAATCCTCCTCTGCCTCATCGACAAGTTCATCCGACTCATTAATAATAAGGTCTATGAGTAATTGGAAATCTCCATCTTCCAATTGTATTGAATTGTGCATTTCTATCTGCTCCTCTTGAAAGGATTTAGGCATCACAGGCTCGATAAAATCTATTGTCGACCTCGCTTAATTTTGCATATTTCCAACCAATCTACCTTATCTCATTTCAAATTCGGATACGGGCAGTAGTAAACTTGAGCTGCTTGGGGAGCAAGTACAAACAGTTCATATCGATTGAATTTACGCTTATAATTGACATAGACAAGATTATATTGAGGCTGAACCTTTGTGCCTGTGGGAGTTGGATCAAACCACTTACAATTAAACATGAGTGTGCTCTTGTAAGGCAAGCCAATATAGTCGAGTCTAACAACTTCTACGAGACGACCATAGTAATCATACTCACCATCCCCGTAGTTTGTTCCTTTTATATAGACGTCAGTGCTCGAAGTTGGTCTATTTGATCCGTATGTAACTGTGTGAAATCTGTATCCATTAATCTTGCAACCATGATATGTAGTCACACATCATGATGGACCTACTGCTAGACTCTAAATATATTTGTCGGTGACATTATTCAAGGGATCTTGTGCCTAGGGGTGTGCAAAATTTGATCAAAAACCGGCCGAAAAAACAGATCGAATAGTACAATCCGATTCGATTTTTTGACCGACGGTTCGATTTTCGGTAGTAAAAGATTTGGCCAATTCGGTCATTTTTAGTTTGACTACAAAAAAAACCGATTTAACCGAACCAATCGATATATATATATATATATATATATATATATATAATATTAAATATATATATTTTTAATTTTATTTTATGTCCTATAAAATAATGCAAAAAAAAAAAAAGAAATCGGTTCGGCCCGAAAACCGACCGAAATATTTTGGTTCGGTTGATAGTCAGTTTTCCATATTTTTTCGGTGAGTTTGGTCCGACCGATGACCAAATTTGATCAATTCGGTTTTACCTACTCGGTCGGTTCGGTCGACCGAATCGACCGATGCACACCCCTACTTGCGATGAAAAGTAATAAACATATTATTTATTAAAACACCGATTAAATATCATATATATGTCACAATTGTATATAACTATTTTAGAACAACTCACATATCTCTCAAACCAATCGACAAACTCACTTTCTAATTCTTTTATTCAGTCAATTATCTGTAATGTTTGGTTGAGACTGTTTTACAACCTCCGTGAAGATATTGAGTATGAATAAAATTAAAAATTATCTTAATTTATTATATGATTAATATTTCGTTAAAAAAATTATAAATGATGACATTTCAAACTTGATAAATTATTGTACTTCTTCACAGTTCGTAAAATGTAATTTCTCGTATAATCGAATTCTTCTTTGCTCAAGAATATGTTCCCTGATATTGCAAACGTATCACCATATTCTTTAAACACTGAGAGAATTTCGTCGTCATCGTCTTCACCATTTTTTTCATCATCATTACGAGGCAAATTTGTCCTTTTTGTTAAGGCGTGATCTTCAAAATAGTACGAAGTGAAAGTTGATGCCTCTTCAATGAGATATGCATTTACTATTGAGCCCTCAACGCTTGCCTTGTTCTTCATGTTGTCCTTCAGTTTGAGAAGAAATCTCTCGAACGGATACATTCACCTATATTGCATTGGACCTGCAATTCTCGCCTTGTGTACTAAGTAAACTGGCAAATTCTCCATGAAGTCACAAAAAATAAGCGGAAATATCTTTTCAAGCTGACACAAGATTAGAGATATATCACGCTCTAAACAATGCATATCATCAGTCCCAACCACACTACAACTGAGGCTCTTGAAAAACAAACTCATCTCTGTGAGGGACTTCCACAAGGGATGGGGAAGCAGTTCTCTAAAGGCAATTGGTATCAACCTTTGCATAAACACATGACAATCGTGACTCTTCATCCCAACCAATCTCAATCCCTTCATATCAATGCAACACCCAAGATTTGATGCATATGCATCTGGAAATTGAGGAGCTTTCACCCACTCACACAAGATAACTTTTGATGTCTTATCCAGTGTGTAACAAGTTTTAGGATACTTTCCTGCTGCGTCTTGTTGTAGGGCGGGACGAAAAAAATATTTGTTCAGTTCATCCTTGGATTTGGGAGTGTCTTTTGTCTTTCCCTTGACATTCCGTGTTGAAAATATTATCAAACACATTATTCTCGATGTGCATAATGTCCAGATTATGCCGAATCAAATTTGTGCTCTAGTATGGCAAATCCCAAAATATGCTTCTTTTCCTCCAACCATTTGATTTTGCTATGCGTCCATTGACGACTTCTGCATGTAGATCGGTAACTTTCAAAAGCCCCAAACTTTCTATCTCTGCCAAAATCTCCATTCCTAACCGTACGCTCTGCGATGGGGTCTCCACCTTTCTATTTTTTGAAATTTCCTTCTATCTTTTCAAAAATGATGACCACAATCAAGAAATTTCTGATGATTATCAAACCAAGATTATTTACCGCTTCACTTGAGAGTAAATGTATCCGAACGTTCCATGCAATATGGACATGTTGTTCTGTCAATCGTACTCCAACCGGACAATATGGAGTAGGCGGAAAAATCGCTAATTGTCCACATGAGGGCTGCCCGCAATTGAAAATTCTATTTTTTAGAGATATCATATGAGGGTGCGCCGACCGTTCACAACTGATTCAACTCAGCGATTAGAGGTTGCAGAAACACATCCAGCTTATCCTTCGGGTTTTCGGGGCCTGGAACAAGAATACTCAAAAACATGTATTGCTCTTTTATACACATCTATGGAGGTAAGTTTTATGGTGTGACTATCACCGTCCACGAGGAATATTGCGCCCCGAAATAACCAAAAGGTTGAAAACCATCTGTGCAAAAGACCAGAATTTATGCGGCGAACTTCGAATGAGTTTGATTGAAATGTTTTCAGGCCTCTGAACCTGACGGTTGACGCATCACACCTTCGTCAACAACGTGTTCAACATGCCACCTCATTTCCTTTACAGTTGCTGTAGATGCGTATAGCATTTGCAGACGAGGAGTTAATGGATAATAATACATCTTCTTATACACAATGCTGCTTTTCCTTACTTAGCGGGTTTGAACCGAGGATGGTTGCAAAACTTTCAATTGGTCACATCAGCATTGTCTCTCCAACACTACTACAGAATGCACATTTAACGTCGGTTTTTTTAACTTTTAACGTCAGTTTTTGAACCGACGTGATAGCCATCGACGTTAAAAGTCACGTAAGTTCACGTCGGTTTTTAAAGACCGACGTGAAAAGAATGACACTTCACGTCAGTTTTTTTATGATAACTGACGTGGTTTATCTGACTTGTCACGTCGGTTTTTTTGTGAGAAATCGACGTGGATTCTGTGACTTTTTCACGTCGGTTTCTTGAGAACCGACGTGGTTGTATGTTTTTTTTTTACAGGTACCCATTCATTTATACTATCCCACCTAATAAATAATATATAATAAACGATCTCATTTAAGCAAAAAAACTTTCGATCAATGAAAGTAACACAAAATGTACCCAATGAAATTACACAAAAGTTAATATATCTTAGGAATTAGTAAACAGTTGATAATAGGAATAAGTAAATTAGGGTGATTATATATCTTATTATTAAAAAAAAAAGGATCAAACCCAAAAGTATAAACCCACTGACCACTATCGGTAACAAAGCTCACATTAATATCTCAGACTTCAAGATGCTCGTCTTGATCTCCTTGTGAGGGAAAACCACACCTCCGTTACTGTAAACCTCATCGCCAACATGAACATCCTCTCCAAGTATCGTCATATTCTCCACACGGGCCCATTGACCGACTGTCGAATGCCAACCTATGATACTGCTCGAGAAGCACGCATGCTTCTTAATCCGAACTCCTCGCATAACCGTGCAACGAGACAGCCTCACGCCTGACTCCACGACACAGCCTGGCCCGATCAGACACTCGTCCCCAATTTTTGCGCTCTAGTCCACCAAGACGTTCCCGATTATGTGGGACCCCGAGGATAATTTCTGAGACAACTTCTTCCTCAAGGAATCCAAGTAGAGTCTCAAGCTCGTGATGTAGTCCTTGGGCTGCCCGATGTCCATCCAGAAGCCCGGCAGCACCATCGCGTACAGTTTTTTCTCGGCCACGATGTTTGGGAACAACT
This sequence comes from Phtheirospermum japonicum, assembly GCA_014905375.1. Taxonomy (NCBI): domain Eukaryota; kingdom Viridiplantae; phylum Streptophyta; class Magnoliopsida; order Lamiales; family Orobanchaceae; genus Phtheirospermum; species Phtheirospermum japonicum. The sequence continues at coordinate 275,581 of BMAC01000246.1, read as the reverse complement.
CTTTCTCGATCGACGTTGGCCATAGCTGGATACGATCGAGGACCGATGGGTTAAGGAGGTAAATTCCAGCGTTGATCTTTTTACCCACGAATTGCTTTGGCTTCTCGACAAACCTCTCAACATGTCCGTTGGATTCGTCCAATAACAACGACCCCGTATTTGGAAGGCTCGTCCACCTACATTTTTAATATGTAAAATCAATTTCCCAGACTAACAGCTCCTCACAATGGAATATTACAAAATCTACCCTTGAAAATCAYCTTAATTACCAAAAATAAAARAGTTATTTTTTCGGCTAAATTGCATTTTTAATCCCATAATTTTGGGGAGTTGGCAATTTTAGTTATTTAACTTTTTGATGAGAAAATTTKAGTCCTTGACGATTTTGCCCCAAGTGAATATAGKAATTTTGGTTGGTACACATTTCCTTTTAAAATTTTGATATTTAAGGGGCATTTTAGGYATAATGGCATATTGAACAATCATTTGGGACCAAATTGCACGGGATTGAAACTTACGGGAACCAAAAATGCAAAAACTTAAAACTTTCAGAACAAAAATTACTTGACCCTTACACTTGTAGGACCAATGTTGCAATAAAGCCTATTTTTTCAATTAAATAAAAAAAATAAAAACTGAGGTAATACAAGTACCCCTCTTGGGGGTTGTATTTGTTCTATTAATTACCCCTAACGAACAGGTGTCGTTATGCAGTGCAAGGTGGCAAACAGTTTTCTTTCTTTTCTTACCCTTTTATCAGGGACATAGTCAAGTAAAGAAAAGAAAGAATGTCAATATTCATAAGCATGCTTAATTCCACATAATCTACTTCGGAAAATTTGGTTTTAGTTGCAGAAAGCTCAACAGAGAAAACAAGCTAATAAGAGAAAAGAGGAGCGCCAGAAGAAAAGGCAATATCATCAATCGCCCACAGGTAATCCACCAGGACATTGTGCACCATGCAGTGGCCATATCAATATATCTAGACCCAACAAACCTTAAATTAGATAGAGGATGCTAAACATGACAAAATTGGAGCCTAGACGAAACTCTAAAACAATAATCTCCTGTACCTTCCATGAAAACACAAATAGAACATACAAAAAGCCAAAAGTACCTTGCCAGTGCCCCTAAATTCCAGATAATGTGTCACAGCAGCTTGTAAATCATTAGACTCGATCTCTTGAGACTCAAAGTTTGGCTTCTTAGACCTTGAATTTTTTTATAATTTCCACTACTCTCAGCACCTTTTTAAGTAATGATATGGAATGATCCTGGACATCATTAATAAGATCAAGACAATCAGCGAGCAGATAGATAAGACAAACAGGTTAAGAAAGTAAGTAAAATGGACAGGAATGTCTAACCGTAGACATGGTGCTGATTCCATCAGATACATCGGGTACAAATAAACAATTTGGAGGAAATGGAAAGTATTGGAGTATGTATCCCTCTTGAGGAAAGAAACCTTTCGCAGAAAGCTTTTTCACAGTCTCCTTGGGAAGTCTTCTTAATATTGCCATCGCCTTAGAGATGTAATGGAAAAGAAACAAAGAGAATTAGCTTTGTGCTCAAGGATTTGGAAAATGAGCAAAGCAATAGACAACAAGGCATATCTGGAGTTCAAAATTCTCTTTAAAGGGTAGCAAGAAGATATCAAAGAGGAGATATGAAAATCTACTCAAAAAAGTTCGTTCAAGCACGACAAACTCAATTATAAGTTAAAATAAAAGTGTTCCAAGCAGAACCTCAGAAGGAAGAAATGGTCAAGAATGCGTATACATATCTCCATAATGGAATCCATATTTTTGCAAGAAGTCCCAAAATTCTTCTAGAAGTCTTGTTCTTGGTGGTACTTTCAACTCTAAATGGTAAGCACCATCAGAGGTCTTGGCTTCATTGATTGACATTTGTGAAACCTCATGCAGATAAGTGAATGCTTGAGACACACCAAAAATTTTCTCCTAAAGAAATTGAGTAATTTATTTCCAAATGGTTCATATACCACACCTGACAAGTTTAACTACAAAATAATCATAGATCAAACCACAACTGCCTGGTTTCGGAAAAATTGGCCACAATCGAGACAGAATAAAGCACAGATGATATCAAGTGAAAAACATGCTTTCGCAATTGCAAAGACACTGAAACATGCCTTACCATGTTTCCAGCAAATGAAAGGCATAGAGGATTTAAGAGTGCATGATGCAACTACACAAAACTTGAAGAGTGTGGATAGACACTAGACAGATATATTGTGGACAATGTTCATATCTACAGGATCAAAAAAGAACATCCACAGAAAGGATTAAATTAGACGGCCACATATAAGCTTCATTATTAATAATTATCGGAGTTTCTTAACTTCAACTGAATAGCTATATTTTAGATTTACCTCAACCACCCAAATCTTCTAACTAATTGATTTACATGATTTAAAGTTAAAACTTAGAAAATATGTATGTGCATTCTTTACACGGAGATAGGCCATTCATTGACTCAGATTTCTTYYTTTGTAAAATCTACAGTGATCCTTAAATAAAATCTACAAGATTACTGTCCATAATTATATACACAGCAAAACTTGGTGCAGACCAATTTTTACCTAATTGATGCTCATTGAAGTTTTCAGTAACTTAATAGCATTTTATAAAATTTCTTTCGGTTCATCTTGACACTATACAACTCACTTAATAGCATTTTATAAAATCTCTTTCGGTTCATCTTTGAACAGAAAAGGACTTAAATATTGACCTACACCAAATAAGACATATGTTTTTCATGAATTAAAATTTTAAAAATTAAAAGTTGAGAATACCTAAAGGATCTTCCTGCTGAATCTCAACAATGSAAGGAATGACTTCAACTAACACAGGGGTGCACCCTCTGCTTCGCCACGTCGATATCTACAGTAAAAATACAAAAACTTTGCAATTACAAACACAAGGTAAAAATAAAAAATAATTATTATATCAATCTATTTATTGAAAATAAAATTAATTTCTTACTCTTCGGAGAGTAGAGGCAACGGAATCAGGAGAGCAAGAAAAAAGTGATTCTCTGACAAACCTCCACTCGTCCCAGCCTTATCCATGGAACCAGCTTGAAGCTGTGGGATTTATCTTCTATGACGTCGTCCTGTAGGTGTTCGTCAAACCCTAAGATGGACTCTATCTCTGATTTCCCTTTCTGTATCTAACTATTGAAGAATTAGAGAGAATGACGTGAATGGGTTTAGGGATTGACTATTGAGAACTTAGCTCACTAATGGCTTTTTCAAAAGGAACTAAGAGCCTATCTTAATACAATAAAACAATTCACAAACAAAACAACCAGCGGCTACAAATAAGAAATTACAATTCCAAATTACCTAAAAATGCACATTTTCAGCAATAAATGAGAAAGAAAACTATCAAGAATCCAAAGAAGATTCCATAAACAATAATCACACACATCTAAAACACTTGTACACGTAGGATACACCAAAAACCCACGAAAATAAAATATTCACAATTCAGAAAAAAATATGACTCGAAACGAAAATAAAAAAGGATCGAAAATAAAGACCCAGGAGCTGACTTTGCCAGCAAATCATCGAGTACGGACTTCTCCTCGAGAGTCCAATCAAGCGACAGGCCTAGGTTGTGGTGGAGAGCCGTCTGGGTGGGCCCTGCCACCGAATTCTTCGTGGCTGATGCGCCGTCGGCACTATTCACATTCTCTTTAGCGCTGCCGTACTCTTCCTGCCATTATTGTTGTTGCTTTCGTTGCTATGAATCCCTGGTGACGGGTTGGCACTCGCAGCCATCGGAAAAATAACAACGAAATTCAAAAATTTGACGAACACAAAATAAGAAAGTAAGAACTGAATTGGATTGAGATTTCAATTCCGTTTTATGTGAAACTGTATTGAATTTGGATGATATTCCCAAATGGGTTCGCACAAAATATGATTCATCCAGCCTCTAGGTATGTTATCACCTCCAACTCTTAACATTATACGATTTACTTTTAAAATGACTAAAATTAAAGCCAGCATACTAAGCTTACTATAATTAATTAAGAGGTAAATACCTAACCAGTCCAATTAAGACATAACAAGGAGAGAYAAAAAAAYGMTWAAAAKKYYAAWRKAYYAYYYGYAAAA
>BMAC01000246.1:227620-261041 GCA_014905375.1 Phtheirospermum japonicum | reverse complement strand
GTGCAGGTCTTTGACTTGAGTATGACAGAATGCTGACTTGAAGAATCACCTATGTAAGCGAGAAGTGAGGGCCGCTTCTACTGAAACTTATGAATCCAAAGAAGTTGTCCATGGCCAGAAACGGACACAAACGTGAGAACGGAAGAATTCTGAGACCTTAATGGGTTGGTACTATTGTCTAGTATACACAAAGGGGAATAGTTCAAGAATTTATTTTCACTAATCCGCCGGTATGCTCGGTAGTATTAACTAAGGAGGGTTCAAGGCAACAAGCCACCTATCCCTATTCTCTATTGTCTCTTAAGGATTGAGCTATGTATTTGCATTCATGCATTACGTTTTTGGAGTTTCTCACTCATGTGGGGGATTATTGTAAATCGGGTTAATTCTAATTAAATGGTATAGCGATAATTCATGTTAATGAATTATATAGGATTATTCTACGTGTCGTGTAGATAATCGTAGCATTTTGAATTTCTCAAATCTATTTATTGGTGAGTGAGAAATGATGCTTGGAAGTTGAACGATTTGCTTTAATGCTTTATCGGTTATCCCACATTGAATGTTAGTCAATGTGGAAGAGAGTTTAAAAATGATTATATTTCTTTAATATACATCAAGTGGGCCAGAGAGTGTTGTGGGCTTTGTGTAAACGAAGTTCACGCGGGCTCTTGGACTTGGGTTCGCCAGTCCGCCTTCGGCGAAGTCGAAGGCGAATCCGAGCCCGGTCCCGGACCCGGACCTCGGTCCTGGGTCCTGGGCTCTGGGCCTGGGCCTGGAACTTGGGACTTGGGTCTTGAGTCTTGGGTCTTGGTCCGAATTGGCTGGTCCGATTGAGGTGGTCCGTGTGGGGTTCTGGTTCAACCCTGATTTCTTTTTTGAACCTACACGCACCTGGTTAAGTTTTGAACTCTTCTAACCGTTACGAAACGTTCAGACGTTTTGAATTCAAACATGAGATGAATTTTGTAACCTCCCGCTGGCAACCCTATATAAGGGTGAGGCTCCTACACTTGCAGTTTCACACTTTCCATACGCATAAACACCTGAACTCAACAATATCTTTGAAACTTAAGAACATTCTGCATTTTTTCTACATATCATTACATAACTTAGTCCAAGTTCTGTTCAGTTCGCCGGAGCTTTGGTTTCTTACGGTGCGGTTAAACCAAAGACGTAGTCGTTTCATCTTTGGGAACGATTTGCCATAACCGAAGACGCACTACCGGGGCAAATTCGTTTTGCGAAGAGAGTGTCTTTCTCGACTCGACTGTTTATCGTTCTTATTCTTTTTCTTTTCCAGTTTTTTTTGTGATTACGTTTTTTAATTATACTCGTATTATTGTAACTACTCCAACAGTTTCCATTGTATTTTTCAAGGTTTTCTAGTCTATAAAAAGAACAATTAGGTTTACTAAATCTTTGTACATAGAAAAGAAAATATATGTATATTCAACATAATAAGAAATTTAAATGTGATGTAGGCTGGAATGAAAGTGTAGTTGGTTGTAATGTTTTCTAGTGTGCTTTTTGCGTAGAAATTGTGAACATGATTCATATTTTCTGTTTTAATATTGTGTTTCACCAAACCACTAGTTTTATTCAATTAGTCACCTATTTTTATCTCATTGATAAATGCTATTTATTCGATCAAGTGGAACAAAAAGCGGAATATAATATATTGGAAAATGAAATATGTAACCAATTCATACAAAATCTCTAATTTTCAAACTCAAGTCACATTTCGAATGAGAATATGTGGAAACGGAAATGTAGTCGCCTGCAGAGAAATGTGGTATCATACAAGTGCTTGGAAAAGAATCACATTCCCATGTGATATATATCACATGTACATGTTCTATTCTACGTTTCACCAACTAGGCATATTGTATCAAGTTTCAAGGATTATGGAACCATGGGACTATAATAGGTTATGGTTAGGTACTTAAGTCCATCTAAGGTACACCTTCTAAGGAGATGCCACTTACCTAAAGTAGTAGTTAATAATAATAATAATAATAATAATAATAATAATAATAAATCTTAATTTCAAACCTTATTGTCGTTGTAAATTGAAAAATCTATTGGAAAAATTCATGTATCCACATTTTTCTTTACCAAGCTTGTTGACATGTAAATAGTAGTGATACTGGGTATAATTTATATAAGCGATAATTTAGGGTCTTTCAAAAATGTTAACCATAAAAAATGAGGAACTAGAATGCTCGTTTTTTCAAATTCCTAAAAAAATTGTGAGATATTTACCAAAAGAGATTATGAATCACTACAAAAAAATTCGAGAATACCGATGAAAATTACCGATGGGCAGCAACCCGTCGGTGAAAGGCCGGCGTTACCGACGTCATCACGACGACAAACATTACCGACGGCCTACCAACGGACGCCACCTCTCAAAAAAACACCCCGTCGACAAGATCTTAGAAAGTTGGCGGGATTTCAGGCCGCCCATTATGTTGATGAAAAATGTCCGTCGGCAATATTACAAAATAAAAAAAAAAATGGTTTTTTGTTTGCCGAAGAAAACTAAACCGTTGGCACTATTAAAAAAAGTGTAAAACGATTTCTACATTTGCTGACGAATAAATAACCGTTGGAAATATTACCAAAAAAATAATCAGTTTTGTATTTGCCGACGGATATGTAGCCGTCGGCAAGGCCGGACCGTTTACCGACGGATATTGGGCGTCGGTTACGCCGGAATCACTATACCGGCAAATTTACCGACGGATTATGGTCCGTCGGTAAAGTCAGTAAAATAGCAGCCCCCCCCATAAACTGTTCGTTCGCGTTTTTTCAAACAAAAAAAGGGAGAGCTGCACAATCGGGATTTCGCCGCCGCCGCCGCATGGAGCACACGCCTGAATTTGTCGCCGGAGCACTTATACCATCACCTATATAGGTATGCTTCCCTTTGAATTAAAATTTCAAGTTATTTTTTTAATTTAGGGTTTTAATTTGATTTGAATTTTGAATTTAGGTATAAATAAATTTAATTGGGGTTGAATGTAGGAATTTAGGATTCATTTATACAATTGTGAATGATTTTAGATTTACGATTCATTTATGCAATTATGTTTTATTTTAGGATTTAATTTATAATTATTTATGACTTGGATTGGATTATACATTTGTATAAAATTAGGGCTAATTAGGTCTTTAGTATTCATTTATGCAATTAGGTTTGTTTTGGGCTTTAATTTATAATTATTTATAAATTAGGTTCGATTATACAAATTTGAATTAAAATAGGGTTAGGTAAGGTTTAATTTGTAATCGGGGTTCAATAGTGGAAAATGCAATTAAAGTGTATGTGATGGTGGTTTTTAAATACCGTGATGATCAATTTATTTAATGTATGTTATTGTTTGTTGTAATATACACTTTATGATTGATTGACGTGTGATTGGTTGGGTAGACGTCGGTGATGACGTGGTGTACGGAGCCGGTCAGGAGGTTTCGTCCCTCCAATAATGGTTTTCAAAATTGTTTTAAACAATGATGGTGGTTTTAAAAAGTATTAAATTGTTTGTGATGGTGGTTTTGAAATGTTGTGGTGATTGGTAAGTAATTGTGTTTAAGATATGTTATGCTTTGTTGATATTGTATATATGTGATTGATTGGTTGGTATTATTATTTTTAAATTTTGTATATGATTAATATAGTAAGAACAATAATTAATTTTGACTCGTTTAATTCGATTTAGTATCAAATAGAGAGTTTGATGCTAAATTTTGAATTGTTCCCTTATGCAATACGTACCTTAGTTCCGTTTGGGATTTAGTATCAAATAGAGAGTTTGATACTAAATTTTGAATGTCCCATTTTTTGACAGTTTGAGAATGTGGGTGTAGTGTGGTTATATCTTATGCGTATGTGTTATGTTGACTTTGAAGTTTTGGTTTTATGCATCTTTCTTTTGTTCTCGGGTGCACTGAAATATATGTGTACTTAGAGAACTAAGGGGAGATGCTGCCGAAATTCTGAAGCCAACAAAAATGCATATTTTAAGATAATACATACTACTAACATTCTTGAATGGGATAGAAGCCTTACCAATAATCCAAATTACTCTTCTTCCTCGTTATGCTGCCGAAATTTCGTCAACCACATTCTAGCTAGTATCACAAATAATTAATACCCTAAATTATAGAATGGATAGTACTGATCGTAGTTGGATGTACAAACGACGAGGGGATGACGGATTTCTTTCGAATACATTCGTAAAGGGGGTGGATCGTTTCGTCAAATTTGAACTCACGCATGATTCTACAAAGAGGGACGATGTTAAGTTGAAATGTACTTGCAAATAAATTAAGAGTAAGAATCGTAGTTTCCGCGAGATCGATGATATTAAATATTACCTATTTGCCAAAGGGTTCATCCCCGATTATCATATTTGGACACATCACGGGAAAACAGTAGATCTCGCGTTATCACGTTGTAATTTTGAAGTAGGGGGATCTTCTTCCGTCATTCCTGAAAACTCCCCAAATATGTACATAAACATAGTGCAAGATGCTTCGGGACCTGATTTCGAGATGAATGATGATGTAGAAGAACCGCCTAATCCGGAGGCGCAGAAGTTTCTCGATATGTTGGAAGCTGCAAAACAATCTTTGTATCCAGGCTGCGAGAAATACACCCAACTCTCTTTTGTTGCCCGCTTCATGAATATAAAGTCAGAAAATGGTATTTCTCAAAAGCGTTATGATCAATTCATTGATCTAGTTCAAGAGATTGTGCCTGAAGACAATAAAGTTGCAGATAATTTTATGAAAGTAAGAAGCTATTGAGGGGTATGGGATTATCAGTGAAGAAGATAGATTATTGTAAGAATAATTACATGATCTACTGGAAGGATGATTGTGACCTCGATAGTTGCAAGTTCTGTAAAGAACCCCGATTCAAACCCGTGAAGCAAGGAAGCGCAAAACGACGTAAGTCCAAGTTAGTTGCATACAAGAAGATATACTAGTTTTCCTTGACTCCACGTCTGCAAAATAGCAAAAGATATGCAATGGCATGCTGAACACGTAGTCGACGATGGTGTCATGCTTCACCCGTCAGATTCAGGAGGAGTTGCAGAGGTTGCGCGATGCACAAGCGCAGTCTCAGGATGAGTTGCAGGCGATGCGTGAGACACAAGCGCGGTACCATATGAACTTCAACCAGCAACTCCAGCAACATGTCGAGGAGCGTATTAGGGCAGCGATGGCCACGTTGGGAGTACAGCCTCCTCTTCCCCCTCCCCTTCGTGCTGATTAGATTGTTATCGAGAAATTGGACTATTTTTGTTGAATTCATTTTGCATTATTATTATCGAATTCATTTGATCCTGATTCGTATTTATATTATTTAATATATTCTTAGTTTCCGTTTTTTAAAATATTTTTAAATAGGCGGATAAAAAAAAGGTTCTTTATCCCAATTAAAGAAAAGTATTATTTTAAAAAAGAAATTACATTTACCGATGGCTTTCATATCTGTCGGTATTCACGAAAGTATTACACATTTATTTAATTAGTTACCGATGGGTACAAATTCGTCGGCATTATTATATTACCGACGGTCGTAGTATACGTCGATAAATAAAAAAAAGAAGAAGAGGAAATCTCCCAAATTGCCCATCTTTGTAAAGCAAAACTCTTTTCTACCCATCGATGAAAAAAAAGATATTTTACACCCACTTTGGAATTTGAAAGGTCTAAAATATCCTTCACCGAAATCGACCCAAACACTAAACATACTAATCTTATCTTAATCTTATATTTTCATTTCTTCTTCTCTAGCGATATCAGAACAATTCTAGCGATATCAAAACAATTTCGGCGATCAAAACAAAACACAAACAAAATGTCTGAGTCTGAGAAAATCGGCGCTGCAAAAGGGAAGAGGAAGATGAGTGGGGAGGCTGGGAACACTAAAAGGCCCAAAAAGAACGACGTTGCTCCGCCGCAAGGAACACACCATTCCGCCCCCGAGGTACCGCAAATTAGCCACCTGAGTTTTGTTACCTTTTTTTTTTTTTTTGGATTTTTGCTGGTTGAAATAGGTCAGATTCTTAACGGGAAATTAGGGTCAAATTGTTCAATAATTTGGGGTGGGTAGTTGTATTTAGGTCGACCGATATAAGTTTGGGGCGAGAGGTGAAAGTTTTTAAGGACGACTAGTATCATATTTGAGGCGATCACCTTTATTTGTGTCGACCGGAGTATGTTTATGTATGCTTGGGGCGAGTATTTTAAATATTAGGGTCGAGTCGCTTGATATTTGGGACGATCTCTTTATTATGGTCGACATATTCAAAATTCTTGACATATCTAATTTTAGGGGCAAGTTTTTTAATTATTTGGGTCGATTAGTATGATATTTGGGGCGATCTGTTTTATTAGGGTCGAACGATATAATATTGTTGCATTTCATAAAAATACATTTTGGGCGAGAGCTGACAAGTATTTTGGTCGAGCAGTTAATAATGTTTGGGTCGAGAAGGGTTGTTTAGTTCGACCCATGCAAGTATTTGGTATGAGAATTATATTTGTATGTTTGAGGCGAGAGGTAACTTTAGGGGCGAGTAGTGCAAAATGTTTGGGTCGAGTAGTTTTTAATTTGTGTGAGGTGTATATTTATTGTACGATGCTCTGTCTTTTTTCAACCTTGAAGATTATTATATTTTATATTTCTTTTTCAGGATAATTGGGAGTGAAGATGGAAGGAGGAACGATTTTGGTTACAAAAAATCAAATGTATTGGGCAGATGTCAATGATGACGATGATAGCCGAACGATTGCAGCAGATTGATTGGTTAGAGGCATTTCAAGAGTCTTGTTTCAGACATTTTCTGAGGTTTCCGGGGGGAGAGTAGTATTTGTGGAAAAGTATTGGTTGGTTTGTTGCACAGAGAGGTGTTGATGAAAAATCCACAGGAGAGGAACAAATACGAGATATGGTTCCATGTAAACCATACAAATATCCATTTTTTGAAAATAGAATTTTTTAAGGTTTCAGGGCTTCAGTTCGGGACATCCCCTTTTGACCCACAGGATGTAGATTTACAAATTCTCCCTGAAAGTTTATACAAAAGGATGTTTGATGGTGAGATTGTCCGTGCAAGAGAATTCCAAAACAAGTTTGAGGATGGAGTTTTCTCTGCAACACCTGACGACACAGTGAAAGTGGCAAAAATATTAGTACTGATGCTGTTGCTCTATTGGGTTGATTATAGGGCACCCATATATTTTTGGATTTGGGTGTTAGTTGAGGATTCAGAATTATGGGACACGTTTCCGTGGGGAAAGTTCATCTTTCAGCACTTGTGCCACTATTTGGAGTCCATGGAGATGCATGTCTCTGGAGAGTATAAAATCTATGCATTCCCGATGGCACTTCAGGTAATAAGTGTGACAAATAAGTGTGTGTGTGTGTGTGTGTGTGTGTGTGTGTGTTTTGTTATTTTCCTATAAAATCTATGCATTCTCGATGGCACTTCATTGTTGTTTTTTATTCTTATTTGTTGTTTATTATTTAAAATGTCAGTGGTGGGCGTGTGAGAGCATTCCCGCCTTAGGAAGTCATTTTGGGAAGCCATTGGGGACTTCGATGACAATGCCCAGAGGCATGCGGTGGCGTTGTTTAAAAACTACCCACGTTTAATTGGACGTGTTAAGTAGAGCTGATGTAAGTTCTTTCCGATATTTTTATTCTTAATATCCATATGTGTAGGTCCATTAAAATTTAAAATTCGAAATATTCAATGGATTGATTTTGTCGTCTAACAGTGCATGCAGATTGAGTCATCTGAGGAGGAGTGGAGACAGCCATACATGGTTGATATTGACATAGACATATTGGATGGAATACAATATTTTCATGCTGGGGTGGAGGAGAAGGCTAAGGAACCGAGGATAAAAGCAGCGGTTAGATTGGACCAACGCGTATTGCAGCGTCACGATCTTATTATTGAGCCCGATTGGAATCCACCTTCTCCATTGACCGATAATCCTCATGCAACTCCGTCGACGAGAACCCCTCCACCTGCAATGCAGACGAACACCCCCTCTCCATCAAAGACAAGCCCACCTATTAGTCTAATCAAGTCGGCATCATCTGTAGCAACCGCAAATGCTATCAGCCGAATTGAGTCGGCAGCGATGACAGCGGTAGCGATGATTGATGAAGCTACGCGGAGGCTCAAGTTGGCTGCTGCACGGGCTGTGGAGATGATTGGCGAGGCTACATCACGACCACCCCCTGAGGATGTACCAAGATCTGCCAGAGAGGTGAGGGAATTGCTTTTGAAATTAGATATTATTTTATTTTGTTTTTCCTATGTTTGTTAGATTATTTTATTAATGATTAACACATTCTAATATCGCAGGTTCTTACTCCTCCACCGACCATTACTCCATCATCCGATGAAGTTGAGCCTAGAAAGTTATTCGAGACACCTCTACCAGAGAAGCTTGATTTGGAGAAAACTGAGGTGACTACATTACAACCACCTGCCGACGATGTACTAGGATCCATCGAGGATGTGAGTGTACTTAAATATATATATATATATATATGGATTTGAATTTTTCTAATTTTTGTTAGATAATTATTATTGATGACGGTAATAAAATCTTAGGTTCTTACTCCTACACCGACCATTAGGCCATCGTCCGTCGAGGATGATGTACAGACGATTGAGAAATTCTTAATTCTGATCATGATTTTATATGGAAATAGCAGATAGATCATTATTTATGGGTGTTTTCAAATCGGATACGGAACAGTGTGCAACTAGCACCTGGTATCGACGGCAGCCGCATATGTATACCGGATCTAATTTTTTTTGTAAGTCTTTAATCTCAAATAAGGACGAATACCATTAATCTATTGCGACTACATGTAGTTGATATTATTTATTTAATTGATAATAATATATTAATTTGCAGACCTATCTTCAAAATGCTTGGGCAAAAATCCATCCAGAAGATCCAAAATGTGAAGCTAAGTATTGTGCTCTGGCCCATTACACCGATTGAGTTCCTAGTAGAGATTTCCACTGTTACATTACTGGCCACACACCACGTTGGGGAGTCTCGTGGAATTTTGTTGACAATGTAAGAATTTTGAAAACCTTCTATATTTTATTAGGCTTATGTTTTCTTGATTTCATCTTTTTCTTATATTTAGTGGAACTTGTATTTCATCGTAGGTCTTTATTCTCAGTCGCGTTGGGGATACTAACACTTCCTATTGGGTTATGTGCCGTGTAAGATTGGATAAATGGGATATTTGGTTGTACGACTCTCTTTCATTTAGAGGTGATGATGCAGATCATATATTTGAGCGTAGATGTTCACAATTGATGCCATTGCATCGCCTATTGCCACGTGTGTTTTTAGTCCATGGATATTTTCGTCGTTCGAAAAGGGAACCCTGTATGGAACATTTCAAAGTTGTGAGAGTCCCTAATAATGAGCAGTTCAAGCAGGAGGATGGAAGCATTTGTGGAGTGTTCGCATGTATGTCTATTGACAGGAACGTTTTTGGACAACTGTCAGTAACAAATACGGCAGATGCTCTCAAGGATTACCGATTGGCCATGGCGTATAGCATATTTTTAGAGACAAAGCATGCACCCCCTCGATCCCCTTAGATAATTCTATAATTGTACTTGTCTTTTTTGTAATTTTTTATCTGTGAAACTTCATTGAAAAAATAATTTGTAGAGTAGGGAATGTCCTCTTTTTGTAATTCTAATCGACAAATGATATGATCGCCCCAAACAGCACCTCTCGACCCTAATTAGTTAGACTATTTAACCCAAATTCTTAAACCTCTCACCCTAAACATGCATCTTCTTAAATAAATTAAAGAGGAAATTGATCTGAACGCCCAAAACAGCACCTCTCGACCCTAACTGCTTTCATAAATCAACCCTAATTCTTAAAACCCTCACCCCGAATATTTTAATTCTCATTGTTTAAAAATACCATGAAATATAATCAAGAGAAAAAATGATCTGATCGCCCCAAACTGCACCTCTCGACCTAATTAGTTTCATAAATCGACCCTAATTCTTAAACCCCTCACCCCGAATATTTTAATTGATGCATTCTCAATGTATTAGTACTCAAATGTGTAATCTTTGGTTTATCCTTTACCTTTATATAATAAAATTATTTATTTAATGTTTATCCAACCTTGCTGGTTACAAGACTATATATTAATCAATAGGTTTTCCAACTTTTGCGGTGACAATACCTGACACTATTCCATACTTTTTGATGGTGCTTTGTGACACGACTACACATGAAGCATTATGTTTTCATCTTTAACTGTGAGAAAGACTACACATTGAGTACAACTGTCTTGAAAAATTGTAACTCATCTTTAAATTTTGAATATTGGACTACATTTTTTAAACATACTTCACTTACACCTTTGGTTTTCTCCACCATATAAGTATTCCCATAACAAAAAGAAAAATGAGTTCCAATGTACCAAATTTTGATTTCGAAGAAGATTTCTTTTTCTACGATAGAAATTTAACCGAGTGGAGCATCCATATGGATACTTTGATGGTTGACGACCTCCGTGAGAGCAAGTTCAATGGATTCTACGATCCCAGAAGAGGATTGTGCAACAATATCACGTGAATCTTGTGTGACAAAACCAATGTCAGGTTCGGGAAAAACTTCACAATGGACGACATAACCGCTCGAGTTGAACTTCTTCAAAAACAATATAGGCATTTTCATATGATGTTGGGAAACGAGCATTCAACTTGGGATCATGAGACCAACAAAGTGCAAGCGCTAGAGTGGCTTGTACGTTTTTGGAAGGACGTGGCAGGCGTTGCTGAGTTCAATGCTGCATATCTAAAACATGGAGAACTTTTATTCGATTTGATGGATTTGGTTTTCAATAAAAATTATTTAAATTGCATTTGTCAATACCACAATATCATTGGAAATCCACCATTACGAATGTGATCACATATGTAATATCAAATTACATAATTCTTATTTTAATCGTATTGTATTTTAATTGTGAAATAAAGTTTCTTATTTACAGGTGTATATTTCTTTGAAGATATATGTGTAGTAATTACAAAAGAAAAAAGAAAACAGAATGCATATGGGTAACCATATTGGACATTGGAAATGCAACTTTGGATAGTAACTATGACTGTTCAAATACAGCACACGGTAGATTGACAACACCAACAATATTTTCATTAAATGAAGTGAACATGTTACAAATTTGCACATGACATAATTCAGCTTGCACAATAAAACCGAGGTCGTCCCAATCCCATGCGATTTCACGTACTAGAATACTGACTTAACTGGAAATTCGAACATTAAAAATACCAAAACATTCCTACTATTTATTTGTGTAACATAGTGATAACAACATCCGAAAACTTTTTCAAATTTCTCCAACATTGGTGGCTCATCCAACAGGTAGTACTTGTGTGTCGGTATAATACATTGTATTCCTTCATAAAAAAATTCAGTTAGTATTGTATATACATACACGCATATCCATATAGGCAGAGGTTTGATTCGCACTTACATAAAGAAAATAATGGGAGACGGTGGTATCAATAGAGACTCATTTACGTTCACGATCCCTATAAACTCCATCTATAAATAAGCAATAGTAGTAGACATACCTTCTTTCCAATTACTCTATTCTATTGTCAACCTCATCAGTATTAAAATGATATGCAAATTGGTCACAAAGTAAATTTGTGACCTGCCCCAACGCTCAAACTTCTCTCTCCTTTTTTTGCTCCTCTTTCGACACCATCTTTTTGAGAAATAAGAAAATCTAGAATTACTCGATCCATCTCCATGTTCCACATAGTTCTTTCCGGATCATAAAAACCATCTTCAATAAATCTCACATCAGGATGATTTTCATCAAAATTAGCCATTGGCCTCTGTATTTGTATGGACAAAAAGTAAATTTGATATTGTATTAATTTATCTTTATTATATTAATTTATATTTCCTTGATTATTTTTCATTGTGTTTATATAGATACAACAAGCTAAGATGTATGTGTGTTGTCTAACCATTCAATTTATTTACATCTAAAGTTGAAAATAGAGTAAAGAAGTTGTTCGGTCTTCTCAAGGCACTAGTGATGCAGCTGATCGCAGTGTGTTGTCATCTCATTATAAGATTTCACATGCCAACTAGACCCCATCTTTTTAATACTTCGTATTCATTTTTTATTTTTTGTAAATATATGTGAACAACAACAATGCAATTGTACAATTTTGTTGTTATTTCACTGGTTGGTGTCACATGCGTAAGAGTAAATTGTACAATGCAATTGTACAATTGTGTAGTCGTTTCAATTGAACAGTGTGAACAACCCTGAATTCACGTGCCATGGGAAATCGCACCAGTGTGTAGTCTTTTCGAATGAACAGTCAGCTGTGTATTTCATGGATTGGTGAAGTCTACGGTCTTTTCAGCTGAACAGTATTACAGTCGTGTACTTCTTGGATGTTTTTTAAGTGGACCATAGATCGCAAGCTACGGAAGTATCGGGTTTGGAAGTTGCTAAGGTCGATGATGATATACTGGCCAAATTGGAAGTGCTTAAACAATATCTGCACACCTCAAAGGAGAATGAGTTAAATATTATGGTATGATTATATTTCTATTGCTGACTGTGGCTCCACCTTATGATGACTGCTAAATTTTTTAATTTTCTATTTATAATTAAAAAAATTAATGCAACATGTTGGGGAAGTGCATGGTGAGAGATCTTACTAATATCAACTCTATTATCACATAAAATATGCAAGCACAGTCATCATTTTTCACAGTTATATGACATCAAGTTTCTTAACTCCACCTAAGCTTAATTAATAAGATTAAATCACATTTATTGAATCATTATTTAGAAATAATGAGCAAAAATAAAAATCTTTTTATTTCCAATAATTTGTCCTCTATATTTTAGAAATTTCAAAAATTAATTAAATCACATTCATTGATTCTAGATTCATTTTTGTTGTCGTTGAGTTTTTAAAAAAATGACATTTATTGGGTCATGATTCAAAAATAATGAGCAAAAACAAAAACCTTTTTATTTCCAACAATTCGTCCACTATATTCTAGAAATTTTAAAAATCAATTAAATTATATTTATGATTCTAGATTCATAATTTTTGTTGTTGAATTTGTTGATTTCATTTACTTACTGTAGCTATTTCAAGTTGTTCGACTTTCTTTTTTCTCCCCCATGTTTTGAATAGTAGTTGTTAGATTTTTTCCAAATCATATAGACTTGATTTTTTACCCTTCTACTATGCAATCAGTCCATGTGCGATAATCTCATATTGTTATGTACGATTTTTATTTAACATTCCATATATTTCTTAATAATGTAATTCTTTTTTTAGAACGAATTATTGTTTTGATTGTTTTTGTTTTTCCTCTTTTCGCAGAGTTTGTTCAGATATTATGGAATCGCGTATGGTTCCTTCATTTTTTTTACAGATTCTCATGTTTGACACAACAAACTAATCGATATAATTTTTAAGATTCATTCCATTTTGTTTAGATTTTTCATATTTATTAGTTATTGTTGTGATTGTTTAGGCATTTTTGTGATACAATTAAAGAATATTTACAATTATATAACATTTGGGTTATTCTTTCATTAACATCTTTTTCGGTTTAAAGGTCCAATCGATGAAATGTATAATCTCAGGCTGAACTAGTTCAACAATAGCCATAGTTGCTTGAGCCACGATTAAGACAACGAGGATGAAGATTAAACGACATTTATGTACGAGGATGTCTAAAGTGTACCTACCTTGATCGACTGGATGGAGATAGGTGCAGTAACCTCTGTCAAGGCTTAATTCAAATGCAGTACGATAATTATTTCCTTGATTAGTTCTCATCAGCTGATTATTATTCAACGAGTAGATCATTAATTAACTAGATCAAATATATATAATTTCTGTAGGTAGCTACTGTCCTTTTGTAGTGGTGGTGGGCACGAAAATAAACTTCATCTGAACGAGGAGGCTTTTCTAGCTGTCGGTGCAAGAGTTGATCGAACGAGGTAGCCGGAGTCATGTTTGTAGGATAGGCATCCATCTTGTCGGCATATGACTTCATAACAAGGAGCGACATCACAACGGATAAGAAATATTCATACAAGGCTAGAAATGGGACGTGTGATGTCAAAAGGCTATACCTTAATATTACATGCAACTCATKAGATTAATTTCTTATGGTTCTAAAATAATCAACGGAATGTTTCCATTTCTTCTRCCTTTCCTTTTGGTATAGATTTAATTTTCAATTATTTTTGTTGATTAATCTGTTTTTTTTTTCTTCTATTTTGTTTTTGTTTGGATAAAGAACTTATTGGTTGTTGTTATGGATTGAATGTTTGTATTTTATTGGATAAAGAAATTGTTGTGTTTTTTTTTTGGATAAAGAACATTACTTGATCACATTTAGTTTTTCATTTGTGAAATTTGTTGTAGATTTATGTTCTTGGAATTTCTCTGTGAAATTTGTAGGTTTTAGCCAAGCAAATCAAATCACTTGATCAAAGTAGTGGGTGTTTTTAACGGTATCTCATGAAAATCCATAGCGTGAGAACTCTTTTTTCCTTACTCTTTTAGAAGAGTAAAATTCTCATTTTTAATTTATTCTTTAGCTAAAAACAAGCAGCTAGCCACGAGGGGTTTTCCTTTTTTTTAGGGAAACTTTGGGTCATTG
The DNA here is from genome assembly GCA_014905375.1 of Phtheirospermum japonicum. NCBI lineage: Eukaryota > Viridiplantae > Streptophyta > Magnoliopsida > Lamiales > Orobanchaceae > Phtheirospermum > Phtheirospermum japonicum. The sequence continues at coordinate 246,260 of BMAC01000246.1, read as the reverse complement.
TTGGTTATTATTATTATTTTTTTTCCAGTTTATTATGATTCCAGATTGGAATTTAGGCCAAAGATGTGAAAATAAATTAAAAAAGATACTGATTTGTTTATAATATTTATTTCTTATTTCAGTATTTGTCATGGTTCTGCTTTTTTAATTATTTTTTTGTCTATATCGTAGTTAAAGAAAGGATAGAAAATAAGAATTCATTCACAATTTCTTCTAGGTTCGCCCGCGTTCTCCCATTCTTAAACTTTCTATTTTTTTCTCCATTATATACTAATTTTTTAAATTTTACACTAATGTGTTTTTGACGTATATTGGTTCTATAATTAATTTTTCTTTTTTGATTTATTTATATTAATCTCTCATCCTTGATTTTCCCTTTCATCTTTTTTTTGCAAGGGCAGTCATTTGTTCGAAGAAAATCCATCATTCTGGAGACCAACGATTCGTGCTCTGTTTTGTGTGTTTTTTACCCTCATATTTAGTATATTGTGGGTTCGATTTTTATTTTATGAACATTACATCTTTTCTCGAATTTTTCATATTGATAATAGATTCAATTTTTTGGGCACAACAATCTCAATTGTGCATTCGTTTTTCTTTTCTAATATGGAAAATGGGAGACCAATATTCTCCAATGGTTTTTTAGGGAGAATTGTTGTTTTGGTTTGCCCTCTTTTGGCAGAGTTCGTTCTATTATTAATGGTTGTGCATATGGTTCCTGCATTTTTTAAGATTATCTTATTTGACGACCAGTGAATTGGTGTTTTTCAAAGATTTTTCATGTTTATTAGTTATTATTGTGATTTTTTAGGCCTTCACATTTAGTAATACACATGGAGACTTCATGAAATGATTCTTTGTGACTATCGTGAATGTTTAGGCATATTATGTGATTTTTTCTTATCACTTCTTTCACTAATTATTTTGTTTTGTTATTCCGATTTAAATATCCAATCGAGATATGCAATACTCTGATAGGTATGAGTCTTTCGGAATGGATCCACTACTGCAGAAAGTAGATACAAAGGCGCCTCATCCACGACGGTTTTCCAAAAAAACGACGTTAAATCGGTCATTTAACGGCGGTTTTCAAAAAACCGCCGTAGAATCGTACATTTTACGGCGGTTTTATGAAAACCGACGTTAAAATTGAACTAATTAACGGCGGTTTTTAAGAAAGCGCCGTGAATTAACAAGTATTCACGGCGGTTCCTTAAAAACCGATGTTAATTAGTTCATACGTTAATTATTGTTGTAGATTTAACGTCGGTTCTATTAGAACCGCCGTGAATAAGATGACATTTAACGACGGTTTCTTAGAAACCGCCGTAGAATAGTAAGCTGCCATGTCACCGATCCTCATCCTTATCAAGCAAAGATTTTGGACCGTTGATCCGTATCTGATCCGACGATCTGGATTAAATGTTAAATCAAAAAAACAATTATTAAATCAGAAAAACAATAAATATTAAAATAAAAAACCCTAATCCACTTTCACTCGTTAGATTCTTATCTACCTCCGCCCTAATTTCACTCGTTGAGATTTTGGGATTCGGCGACCATATGGCGGAGGCGGGGGCGGTGAACCAGCAGCGGCAGCTGTGGGATGGCGTATTGGAGCTGACCATGGCCGCGCAAGAGAGGGGCACCAAATTATTTACGCGTGCCCTAATTCCCGAATTATTTATTTAATTTTGTCTTTAATCTGATATCCTTTGACAAATAATTAGGGTTTTGTGAACAGATATTAACTTCTTTTGGGAATCGAGAAGAGCTTTCAAATTTATAGTATCTGCTTGCCGGGAATCTGTTTGGCACCTTTTGCTTGAGGGATCGTCAAATTTTTATGAGTTTAACCCTGTTTCTATTTTAATGGAACAATTGAGAATAATATAGTGTTCTATTTTGATTTGGCTCATAAGTTCGTTATTCTTCTAAATGGCAGGCGAATTAAATCCTTTTGTAATGGAAGAGGATACCAGGGAAATCAACGGGTTGAGGAGTGGCTCTGTAATTCGTATGAGTCTGGTCTAAAGTGATGGGCTGCGAAGCAGTTAAAGGGTGACCCGGAATACCCTAGTCCATCACGAAAAAAGCAGTCGAGCCGTGAGTAGCGGAGATCGCCGACACAATGGAGGAAGAGAGGAGCAGCCAGCGCTGAAGGATCCTCTACGAACCGCCCAGCTAAAAATGGGGGAGGGGCAAAATTATAAAAAAATACGGAGATGGTATTTCTTTTACATTATTTATGTGTTTCTTAGTGAATTTCGTGGAAATTGGTTATATTGATTAATTTCCGGGTTTAATACACATGGAGACTTCATGAAATGATTCTTTGTGACTATCGTGAATGTTTAGGCATATTATGTGATTTTTTCTTATTCACTTCTTTCACTAATTATTTTGTTTTGTTATTCCGATTTAAATATCCAATCGAGATATTGCAATACTCTGATAGGTATGAGTCTTTCGGAATGGATCCACTACTGCAGAAAGTAGATACAAAGGCCGCCTCATCCACGACGGTTTTCCAAAAAAAAAACGACGTTAAATCGGTCATTTAACGGCGGTTTTTCAAAAAACCGCCGTAGAATCGTACATTTTACGGCGGTTTTATGAAAACCGACGTTAAAATTGAACTAATTAACGGCGGTTTTTAAGAAAGCGCCGTGAATTAACAAGTATTCACGGCGGTTCCTTAAAAACCGATGTTAATTAGTTCATACGTTAATTATTGCTGTAGATTTAACGTCGGTTCTATTAGAACCGCCGTGAATAAGATGACATTTAACGGCGGTTTCTTAGGAACCGCCGTAGAATAGTAAGCTGCCATGTCACCGATCCTCGTCCTTATCAAGCAAAAGATTTTGGGACCGTTGATCCGTATCTGATCCGACGATCTGGATTAAATATTAAATCAAAAAAAACAATTATTAAATCAGAAAAACAATAAATATTAAAATAAAAAACCCTAATCCACTTTCACTCGTTAGATTCTTATCTACCTCCGCCCTAATTTCACTCGTTGAGATTTTGGGATTCGGCGACCATATGGCGGAGGCGGGGGCGGTGAACCAGCAGCGGCAGCTGTGGGATGGCGTATTGGAGCTGACCATGGCCGCGCAAGAGAGGGGCACCAAATTATTTACGCGTGCCCTAATTCCCGAATTATTTATTTATTTTTGTCTTTAATCCGATATCCTTTGACAAATAATTAGGGTTCTGTGAACAAATATTAACTTCTTTAGGGAATCGAGAATAGCTTTCGAATTTATAGTATCTGCTTTCCAGGAATCTGTTTGGCACCTTTTGCTTGAGGGATCGTCAAATTTTTATGAGTTTAACCCTATTTCTATTTTAATGGAACAATTGAGAATAACATAGTGTTCTATTTTGATTTGGCTCATAAGTTCGTTATTCTTCTAAATGGCAGGCGAATTAAATCTTTTTGCAATGGAAGCGGATACCAGGGAAATCAACGGGTTAAGGAGTGGCTCTGTAATTCGTATGAGTCTGGTCTAAAGTGACGGGCTGCGAAGTAGTTAGAGGGTGACCCGGAATACCCGAGTCCATCACGAAAAAAGCAGTCGAGCCGTGAGTAGCGGAGATCGCCGATACAATGGAGGAAGAGAGGAGCAGCCAGCGCTGAAGGATCCTCTACGAACCGTCCAGCTAAAAACGGGGGAGGGGCAGAATTATAAAAAATACGGAGATGGTATTTCTTTTACATTATTTATGTGTTTCTTAGTGAATTTCGTTGAAATTGGTTATATTGATTACTTTCCGGTTTTTTTTTTTGGTGAATTGGGAAAAAAAGATGTGATCTCGTTGTGTTTTCGGGGAAGAAGAGTGAGAAAGTGGCATCTGGGCTAGTTGAACCCTTTATTGCTCACATGAAATATGCGAAAGATCAGATTCCTAAAGGTGGCTATTCGATTACTCTTCGTCCACCGGCCACACCAGATTATTCCTCATGGTTCACTAAGGCCACATTTCAGAGGTATTTTTTTTTCATTTTCTAATATATGATCTCTTACGTCAATTTAAATTTGTTGCAAGTTTGAACCATTATTACTAGTAAATCAACTTGTGTTGTGTTATTTTATTCTCTACTTTAGGCAATTCTTATTCTATAATACACCAGACTTGTTATTTAGGGAGAATTACAAAAACTACCCAAGGTTTAGGTTTTATTCCATGAGGGATTACCTTTTGAATCCTTTTGAATCTGTTGCTGAGGAACTACCTTCATTATAACTTATATGATCAAGCCGAGAAATTGAGAGCAAAGGCTCCTCGGTTTGAAGCTCATTCAAATCAGCAAATAAATCTTAAGATTTTATGCAACAAACTTATTGAATTTAATTAATTAGCAACCAGTCTCATATCATTAGGATGACAAGATTTTGTAAATTGTTTAACGTGCATAAGTGTAAACATTGAGTTTCTCCTTTTTCCCTTTTTTCGTACTACTACAGTATATGGTGGGGGTGTTATAGTGTTGGTTCTTGAAATAATTTATGGTCTAGCCACAACTTTAGTTCATTAATAGGGCACGTTTATTTACAATCTGAATAATTGTTCTGATCCTATGTGTCGTTTGCAGTTCTGTTGGTACCTGTTTTCTCTTGGAAAAATTAGGACGATTCAGTTGGAGTACACTGATGCGAAGGAGTCTCTACTCCAAGCTTCCAGAAAAGCACATGTTTCTGCTCTTGGTTTTCGAGTTCAGTGCAACAAGTGGGTTCATACATTTCTCATAAATGAAGTAAATTTTATTATTTTTCATGCCATAATAATATTAGTTCCATAAATTGTAGTTTGCAAATATATTACTAGAATTTCATTCATAATGTATATAATAAAATGCAAAAAACCTTTTATAAATAATCACTGATTTAATTATCCTATATAATGCATAATTGTTGTTATTAATACTTCCTCTTCTGATTTTATTTGTGTGCTTGCTTTAAAAAGTGGGTTCTTATAAATATGTGTAATACAAATATTAGATTTATGTCTCATTATTGAGAATTAAGAGGTGGAATTGGTTCGAGGTTATTTGCTTCAACGTAAATCAAGAATAAAACAGTTAATGTGGTTTACAATGAGTGTTTTCAGAATCCACCCTATTTGTTAATGTCGTTGACACCGCAGTATATGTGTCAATCAGCCATTACTTCGGATGACATGTGTCATCACTCGGTAGGTACGGATGCTGAGTTGTCAGCTTCTTATGGTTTGTGTTAATATGTTACCTTTCGGGGATTTTTTGTCTGGGTATAAATAACAAAATTTTCCATATTTCATATCAACTAAACACCTAGGGTTTGTTTGTATCTAAGAAATTGTGTTTTGAATTTGGTTGAACTATTTATAGAATCAAGTATGAGTTTCAGTCAAGTCGAACACGAATTGAGTTGAGTTCGAGTTGAACTTCACATCTTTTCAATTGAAATAATATGTTGGAGCTTTATTTGTTACGTTAGCTTTTGATTTTGTTTGGTCATCTTTATCATAATTGATTTATGGGTTCTGAAATTAAGTGGAAAATGTTTACAAAAGTGCGGGAAAAAAAACTGGACCTATGCCTCTATTTTGTTTATGTTAGTGATATGAGACTCAGGGACGAATAAACTTTGATTTTTATTTTTTCTCCTCTTCGATATAGAGAAAACAAGAGATCATATGGGGTTTTGTTCTCTTCTTATATTTTGATTTTTAATTTTTTGCAAAATATTTATTTTTAATCCTTCTATCCGAGTGCAAGATAGCGCATTCCACTGCTTTGGGAACAAAATCCTGGTAATTATTCATTTAATTTTGTTCTTTTTATTTTTAATCTGAGAATTATTTATTTGGATTTGACTGACTTTGTGCGATTTTGTTCATGGTTTTATTTTGGGTTTGTTTTGAGATAATTATTATTTAGTACCTCATTTATAATTTGACGCACATTCTTAATAATTCAGTTTTTAAATTTGAGATAATTTGAGTTATTCAAAATTTAAAGTGTATAATATTTTTTTGTATGAATAATTTAATTTTTAAAGTTGACAAATTATTTGTCAACATTCGCGTTAAATGTAGTTTATAATGAAGTTTTTTTAAATTTAAGATGAACAATTTTTTTCCTTTGTATTTAATATTCACTTGCTAAACTTAATAATCTATTCTTACAGGGGATGAAAGAGTATATCTTAGTTCTGACACCATTTGCAATACATGTGTAAATGGAGAAGAACAACATCAAGTGTACTCGGTCGACTTTCTAAACAAATAAAGTGTCCAGGGATTCATAATCATGTTTTGAAATTGAAGATTGGAGTTCCGGTTATGTTGATTCAAAACATAGATCAAGATTCAGGATTATGCAATGGTACAAGGTTGGTCGTTACCCAACTTGGAGAACGCATTATTGAAGCAAAGATTCTTTCAGAAACTAAAACATTGGAATGAGGGTCTATATTCTACGTATGTCATTTAGTACATCAGATAGCAGGGTCCTCTTTAAATTTTAGGGGAGACAATTCCACTTATTATCTGTTTTGCAATGCCTATAAACAAGAGTTAAAGTCAAACTCTATCCAATGTTGGTTTGTACTTACTAAGACTTGTTTTTAGCCATGACCAGCTCTATGTCGCCATCTCTCGAGTGAAGAGTCGTAAAGAATTAAAAATCTTATACTGCGACGACAATGATAACATTGTTAATAAGACAGCAGATGTTTACAAAGAAAATTTTCAAACCCTCATGTAAACATTTTCTTTATTACATGAACAATTCAATTTTTAATTTTTAATTTTTAATTTTTTTTTTATTATGTATTTATTTCGTTATGCCCGCGTAATACGTGGGTGTTTACACTAGTATTCTAATAAAGCCCTTATGTGAAGTTTCGTTTAGAGTCTTCAAATTCGATTGGCCGATTTCGCTTATGTTGATATTCATAAGTGAGTTTGACAAATTTTCACATTTGACAGACCAGACACACCAAATAACTAAAATTGAAGACACAACAAATAACTAAAATTGAAAGTCCGTAAAACAATTAAGATATTTTTTCTTATTTAATTTTGGAAATTGTGATTATTGCATGATTATTATTGTTAGTTTTATGTTGTTATACAACTAGAACTGCAATTCAATTCACCATCCATCTTTACCGACAATTACTTCTATAAATGGGTCCATTACAATCGAGTTTATAATAGAACAATGAATAAGAGAGAGTATAAGTTAAAAGTACGATGTGAATTAGATGTATTGAATAAGAGATGATGCATACATTCATGAAAACCTTAGGAATTAGGATGCACGTAGCCAGCCATGTACTAATAATAGTACTTCTTTAATTAGTATATCAGGTCAATTGAACTACCAATTCCAAATTATTTAAACTCTACAAACTATTATTGGATCCATCTAACTAAATATTGAAACTCTTCTGAAATCTGTCTGCCAGTTTGGGCATGAAGTCAACAATAGGCAACAGCAACCGAATATTTTTCAAATTATTTTGGCACTTATTATTAAAATACTCAAAATAATAGTATCAACATTCTGGAAACACTTCGCAGTCCAGAAGTTCATTTTAAAAAATAGATTGCTCTGGCTGCGAATCGAAACCAGAATTTTTTATTTTCCTCGATTAAACAAAAAAAAAAAATGACAAACAAATAATTATTTATAATTCAAAAAATATAATTTATTTTTTTCCTAAAATTTATTTTTCCTCATTTCTATCTCATCTATTTCACTCATCTCTCAACTATCATTAATTTTCTATCTCACAAAAACTTTATTTTATTTCCTCTCTCTCATCTTTCCACCATCACTAATTTTCACCATACAAAAACTTTTGGGGGTCCCATTTGAAAATTTACAAATAATTTTATATTCAATCACTTACTAAAAAACACAAATTATATCTAATCATTATCTTGCCAAAATATTTTTTCTCTCTAAAATTTTTATTTATCTATTTTCTAGTGAAACGAAACAAAAATGAACGAAAGGATATTTACAATATATAGACGGTTCTTTCTATGATAATTTATCCAAAAGTGAATTCTAAATTGATCCTCAAATATCTATTGTTAAAACGAAACTGCAGATCTAAAAATAATTTTTAAAAAAAATGCTCACAAACAAGCATATACGTAGGGATGGGCAATCGTTCAGTTCGGTCGAAAACCGAAGCGAATCGAAATAATCGAAACCGAATTTTGCATAAAAATTTAAACTGAACCGAACCGAACCGAAAAACCAAAAACCGAAATATTAAAATTACAAACCGAACTAAATCGAAAATATGTTTAAAATCGAATTAAACAAACCGAACTGAATTATAAAAACAGCAATAAGTAATATAATTTTTTATTTTTAATTATATTTTAATTAAAATCGAATCGAACCGAAATTTATTTATAAAAACAAACTGAATTAACCGATTTGTTTAAGTTCTCATTTCGAAAACTAAAACGAATTTACGTAAAATTGAACTGAGATTCTATCGTTTATTCAGTTTTTTTCTCATCCATACATATATGCCTTCCATATGTAGTCCCATTAAATTTGTTCTCCATCATTTCACGAAATTGTTACACTAAGCTTTCACGAACATGCAACAGTGCACTCTTATTTACACATGTAACCCTTTTTTTCCTTTCTTTTTTCTGTCAATTTCTTCAAATTCCAAATCAACTAAATATCTAACCAGCGTGGCTAATTAAAAGTCGACACGCTATGTGTAGCATACTTGCATGTTAGTATTAAAGTGGAGAAAAAGCATCACACCCAGAAATAAATCATATTTTTAAAAACCATGGCCTTTGACCTCTTGTGTTATTCATGACTCAATCACAAAAAGAAAAAAATAAAAATAAGGACCGTTAGAACTTTTGTCACATATTTTAGAAGGCTCGGTCTCACCGTATATATCCATGTCAAGAGTGCATATTGAGAGCAACATCACAATTAATTGTAAATATTTGTAAAAGATACTATATTCTTCCCCAAAAAATAAACTTGTAATTATTTTTATAATTTAAGAAAATAATAATTAATATAATTAAAATATTACATTTTTTGTTATCTAATTATAAGCTCTAGTAGTTAATTTATTGAATTCATTGTCTACCCAGTTTTTGTAAAAATTAATCTTAGTAAATTAAGGAATGTGGTTTTAATAATTAAATGTGAGTAAAATACAATATTAACTACGGACTAAATAAAATAATGAACTTGTTCTTTCAGGATACTCTAAATAATAAATATGATCTCTCTTTTTTTTTCTCACAGAGGGAGATTTTCCTATTGGATATTCTATTTGTTGTTATTTTCTTTTATGTACAAGTTGTGATCGCTTTTAGATTTACTTGAGCTAGGAATCAAGAGAAAAATACCATTCCCTCATTCTTAAAGCTACTTTATGCTGATTCCATTTAATTATTTTTTTGGAGTCTCAATTTTATTTTTAATTAATTGTTATTTTAGAATTTATTGCTTTGCCTAATTTTATACCATACAATTTAAAAAATTAAGATAAAGTTATGGCAATCAGATAGATGGATTAATATGAATATTATTAATTGATTAAAAGTATATTAGTCGCAATTTTATGTTACTTAATTATTAATTGAAATTATGAATTGACAGTTTAAAAGAATAAAGGGAGTTGATTATTTAAAAAATATTAATAAGACAAATTCATCACCCACATTTTTTAAAATATCTTATTGGAAAGTTTTGCGGTATAGTCAATGTATCATTCCTCATCTAATTGTAATCATTTGATTAATTCAGTTTTTAAATAGTAAAACATATCAATGGATTACAATGCAGGAGGTATTAGATCTTTTAACCAAAAAAAATTGGCGATAAATTTTACGGCACCAAGTCGCGATATATTTAAAAAGAAAAAAAAAGGGCAAAATGAACAAATGAAACCAGAAATGACTAAAAACTTGGTCATGAAGAAAAAATCAAAAAAATGACCTAACAAATTTGTATCAATATCACGAAGACATACTTTGTTCATGAAAATTTATGTTAAAAAATGAGAATTTAAATAATTTAACAAACATATTTTCATTCTCATACATAAAAATCATAACAACTTACAAGCATATTTATTTCTCACGAATATTATTAACTTCCACAAAACCATTTTTCTTTTAACATTCATAAAGCTCATTTTGAGAAAAAAAAAGAAGAAGAAGAAAGAAAAACATAGATAAATACAGTTTTGTTACGTTTAATTAACCAAAAAAAAATAAAAAATCTCCCGGATTGAATAAAAATATCAGTAAAGGAAATAAACTATTTGTTGAAAATATCACATCTTCAGAAGAAAGAAAGGCTTTTTTTTTCTTTTCTTTTTTTTTTTATCGCATGATTTGAAAATATGCCCACGGGTATGCATCTCCACCACAGCCACAAGCAATGACTTTTTGGGCCACCATAAATTGCCTATATTGATCGAGTGACAGCTTTTCAGGCATATTTTATTGATACAACGCGCTATATGGTAAGCTTGACGAAGTTGAAAAGGCTAAGTAACGTTTAATATATAGCAGTGAAAGCACGATTAGGGTATATTCTTGTTTACTACACAGCCACAAAGGCCCACAACAAAATGTAGTGACCATGATAAAGGAAAGAGACAAAGGCGGGATTTTTCTTTGTTTTTCTTTTTGGGAAATCAAAGTTACATGAAATCGCTATCTTAATCAAGTCCTAAAATTTTGTGAAAAAAGGTAAAGAATTTGAATATTTATTGTTAAGAAATGGATTAATAAGTATTTGGGGAGTATATTGTTTATGTATTCTTTCCATTAATATCATCACCGAGGCCATAGCCAAAGGGGACAACCTACCCCATATCCAACTTCATATTGTTTTATAAATTAAGATCTTTTTTATATTTAATTGTTTAATATATAAGACTTTCATTATAATTATTAAAAATTAAATTATTGCACTCCAGAAAAACACATTTTTCTCAAAGAAAAATTCAAGTTCCATCCCTTGTCATCCTTGCAACGACCTACGTATTTCGAGTAAGTGACAACCTCAAATGTAGAGTTGTACTTGAATCGAATTGAATTGAGCCTAAAATTTCAAGCTCGAGTTTGATTATTACTCGAACATTGTTTGAGTTCATCCGTTTATTATTCAAGCGAAGAGTAATGTTTGAATTTGTTCATATAATTGTTTGTGAAGTTTGGCTTCGTTCCTGTCTGACTCGTTTAATTGAACGAGCGTCAGATTATTCAATTAACTTGGGTTTGATTTGTTCGACACCGATATTAAGACTTTTGGAAAGGAGAATAAATATTTTTGATGAATATTTGATTTTCTACTAATTTTTGTTACCTTTTTCCATAACATTGAATATATTGTTCAATTATCAAAATACTTATATTGCACTCGTTTAAAAAATAATAAATCGAAATGCAAGCAGGAATACATCAAAATATATATACATACATGTGTATATATATATAAAGTTCGTAATCAGTTAATGATGTTCACGAAGTTTATTCAATCAACAAAAAAATTTAAGGTTTTTGTTTGAGTTCGACTCAAATACTAATCGAAGATGACCTTTATCGATATCGAACTCGAATGAATATTTGTTACAGCTCTATCTATTCAAATAGTCAAATGCGATTTTTTCTCGTAGTTTACGATCTTAATTAATTTAATTTGCAATTATCTTAATGTGTAAGTTTTTGTTTTTGCAAGTTCTAATTAGCAAAAATATTGAAATATTAAGGTAAAACTGTAGACTCCTGGACGCAGATAGACTGGACTAAGTAAAGTAAAAGTATCGGTCCATATGAGGTATAAAACCTAGTCTCCCTATAGACGCGTGGGGTCCAACATCTATCTAATCTCAACTCTGTATCAGCAGCAGCACACCGCTTGAGTTGAGTCCTATTAAAGAAAACAAACTGAATCAAATAAACAGACACCAATTAATTAAACTCTCTTTCAATCCCCAAAGAAGAAATTAACAAACCAAAAAATACTCAAAATTGAAAACACCACAAATCTCAAAATATCCCATTTTGTAAAGGCCTTCCCTTTTCATCTCACATTCTCATTCTCAAATTTGATTCCTTGTTTTTCCCTGTTTTTGCAGTAATTGCTGGTTTCTAGATTTGATTCATTTTCTTTTCATGGTTTCTACAATGGCGGATGAAACCAAGAAATACATAACACCCGACGAGCTCAAAAAACACAACACCCCTCAAGATCTGTGGATTTCAATCCAGGGCAAAGTGTACAACGTCACCGATTGGTCCAAAATCCACCCCGGCGGCGATGTCCCCCTCCTCAACCTCGCCGGCCAGGACGTAACCGACGCATTCATCGCTTTCCACCCCGGCACCGCCTGGAAATACCTCGACCCCTATTTCACCGGCTACCACCTCCAGAATTTCCAGGTCTCCGCAATCTCCCGAGATTACCGGAATCTCTTCAACCATCTCGTGAGATCAGGAACCTTCGAGAACAAAGGTCACGGTGTGATTTACTCTCTCTGCTCTATTTTCGTTATGCTTATCGCCTGCTTCTATGGTGTATTATGCTCCGACAGCTTTTTCGTTCATTTCCTGTCTGGCTGTTTGTTGGGTCTCACATGGATACAAGTCACTTACCTGGGTCACGATTCGGGTCATTACGTGATAATGTCGGGTACGGGTTATAACAAATTCATCCAGATCTTAGCCGGCAACTGTTTAACCGGGATTAGTATAGCCTGGTGGAAATGGACCCACAATGCCCACCACATTGCATGTAACAGCCTCGATTACGACCCGGATCTCCAGCACCTACCCGTTTTCGCCGTCTCGTCCAAGCTCTTCAGCTCGTTGACTTCCCAGTTCTACGGCCGGAAGCTCGATTTCGATCTGCTCTCCAGATTCTTCGTGAGTTACCAGCACTGGTCATTCTACCCGGTCACGTGCGTAGCACGTGTCAACCTCTACCTCCAGACGTTTCTACTCCTGTTCTCGAATCGGAAAGTGCCCGATCGCGCGATGAACATAATCGGGATCCTCGTGTTCTGGACTTGGTTCCCGATCCTCGTCTCGTTCCTGCCCAACTGGACCGAACGGGTCGTTTTCGTGATGGCGAGCTTTTGCGTGACCGCGATCCAGCACGTGCAGTTCTGCCTCAACCACTTCGCGGCGAACGTGTACGTGGGCCCACCCAAGGGCAACGATTGGTTCGAGAAGCAGACGAGCGGGACGATCGACATCTCCTGCCCGACTTGGATGGATTGGTTTTTCGGAGGGTTGCAGTTTCAGCTCGAGCATCATTTGTTTCCGAGGTTGCCGAGGTGCCAGCTGAGGAACGTGTCGCCTTTGGTTCAGGAACTGTGCAAGAAGCACGGTTTGCCGTATCGGAGCTTGTCGTTCTTCGAGGCGAATAGGTGGACGATTAGGACGCTGAGGACAGCGGCGTTGGAGGCTCGGGATTTGTCATCGCCCGTTCCCAAGAATTTGATGTGGGAAGTTATGAACACTCATGGGTGAATGATGGTTCCGAATGAGGGTTTGTGTAATTTTATTTTGTTTTGTTTTGTTTTTCACACTAGGGTTTGAATTTCGTAGAGATATTGCTTTTTGATAAACGGGTTTTTATTTATCGCCGGCTTTGATATTCGGAGATTATTATCGATACCTGTTATTATTATGTATCTTTTAGACATCTGCAAATTTTCTGATTAAGGAAGAGTTCGAATACTGATGTGGATTTTGATTATTTATGTGGGTAAATGTTGTATAAGATTTTGATATCTTATTTGTGATTATGCTTGGTGTTCTTGAGTCAAGTTGTTTATTGTGGGTTTTTGTTTTATATAAAGTGCTAATATGTTTGTTTACTATGATCTTTGTCCTCTTTGCTGACAAAAACAATTCTGTCTTTCTTTTTTTGGAGACAAAATATCAAACCAAATGTATATGTAAAGAACTTTTCCTTCAATATATTTTGAAAATTCTCAGCCTTAAGTTTCTCTCTATCAAATCTCAAATCTTTGAAAAAAGTATCTCATATCTTTGAATATTTATTCAGTCAACAGTGACTCGATTTTTTCTGCATTGCACAGTGGAATAAACTTGATTTTCTCCCACAGCAATCCATGTGCTGTGCTATCAAAGCAACTTACAAAATTCTATCTGCATATACCTTTATTTAGTGAATTGCTTGTGATGTCCAAACTTGGGACTTTCTATTGCATGAACCTTTATTTAGTATAATTGAACACTTGTGCTGTTGACTAAATTGCTCACAAGGTAAATGACACAACTGATTCTAGGTTTCTATCATTTCAATTTTTTCTGTTCTTGAAGCAGAATTTCGGATTTTGGCCCTACGAATTTAGCGTTAGCTATGATGTTGCCGCGAATTTATCGTTGTTATGTCGATAAAAACATGGATGAACAGTAAAACTGTTCATTTCGACATGTTTCGATCGGACTGATACTAGAGTTAAACTGTTTAACGTGGATTGTGATCAAAGGAGCTGTGGATTATTTATTTTTATTATTATTTTTTTAATTTTTGCAAGAAACCCTGTCTTTCAGCTGCTGTCTGGTTTCTTTGCCAAGTTCTTTTCAAGTATCATGCTAATATATTATTAGGTCATTTAATATACTCTGTGTTGCATTCAAATGCATATATTTGTCTACTGCCTAAATATTCATGGTTTCTTTGATTGGCAAATTGCTTTTATTGTATGTGGGTTTATCTAAAAAGTTGGTCTACAATTAACTAACTATTTATGCTCGCTCAGACAATTACAACTTTACAAGAACAGCATGCCTATTCTGGAAAAGTTTGCAAATGTTATTCTGCTTGATTTAGTCAGAATCTAAAAGCTTCAGTGGGGTGCTATGTATTTTTGTAAATAAGAAATTTATTTTTATCATAGTCCAAAATCAAAACAAACATATCATTCATAGATGAGTGCTTTTTTCTTCTCCCCCGAAACACTTCAGTTGGTTTTTTCATCTTTTGGATTCACTTCGCAAACACAACCATTTTCTAATTCTCAACTACTTTTACTTCTGTTCAATAATTCACTTCAAAGAGAAACAAAAGTATATTGTTTTAAGATACATCAACTCAAGCTTAGATACTACTGTACACAGAGAAACCAGAATATACAACTACACGGCCATAGCCTATGACCATCCATATTACACAAATTTCAAAATTCGAGTCCGTGCAAACACCTCAATAGTACCTGGGTCGATATAATATTACCTTAATAAGCAACCCAAAGGTCATATCACTGCAACATTGACCAATACTTCGATTTCTTAAACAACTCCACAAACTTCATTACAAATCGGCTTCAGATACCAGAAATTGGGTTATCACAGAAGCATTTAAAGCCACAATATCCATCATCGAAGATGATGAAAACTCAAAATAAGTTGGCTTTGGTGTCGATGGGCACCCTATTGATTGAATCAACAGGTCCACAGCTAGTACTTGAAACTTTTGTGGTCCATTTAAAGCAATATTATGGACTTTGTGCTCGTATATTTTCCCATCCTTATCAAGCTTGTACTCTGAGGTACCATCGAATCTGCCACGGCTCTCCCATGGAATACGAGGAACACCATGGACAGTCCAACGGACCATTATCATGTTCTCCATGGGCTGCCACACGCTTACAATGTCGACCCACAAGGCTTTAAAGAAAATCCTCCCGTGGAATCTTAATGCCCAGAAGATCGACTTATAGTTATCAATACCAGAAAAGGTGTTGAGTGGATCTTTGAAGACGATATCGTCCCTGTTCAAGAAAAAAATGATAATGAAGGTTAGAAATTTCCGTTCTTGGGCAAACCGAAATTTAAGAAAATATCACTTTGTCTTGTTCTTTTATTAATTGTGCACAATAGAAAAAAAAACTTTGAACCTTGTTTCCAATTTACACAAAACACCATTAAACACAATTCATATTAAGTGTTTCCTCATTCCTTGTTCCCATATAATTCACAAGGGTATATTACCACTAAGGGAGTGTTTGCAAACTCTAAAAGAGGAAAGTGGTTCTTCTCAAATTTAGTGTGTGTTTGGTAAGCACAATAAGCTAGCTTATAGCTTATTTGGAAAGCATATAAGCTCCTTGTACTCAAATTAGCCTTGTTTGGTATTTTGAACAGTTTGAGATAGAGCTTATCTCAATCTCAGATGCTTCTATTAGAAGTGTTTCAAAACTCGTGAAGCTTTTTGTTCTATTCCTCGTGCAACTTTTTTTCCTTTTTCTTTGTAAATGTTTTTCTTTCATCACATTATTCCTTATCCCAAACTTTTACTTGGACTTATTTTAGTATTGTGCAATTACTAAAAAGTTACATATGAATATTTTCAACGGGATTAGTGATAGAAAGAACATTGATTAGATTTACAATGCTAACATCCTTTTAAAAAAAAGCATAAACATGTATTATGTTTGTAATTTTGTAATTTTAAGCAAGCTTATCAGCTAAATTTGACAAACGCATTTATCAGCTAGTTTCACCCACAAGTCATTAGCTACCTTATCAGCTACCAGCTCAGTTTTGTTTGTCAAACACACCCTCAATATTTTTCCAGATACAATCTGAGAATTGCCTTTTGTTTTAGCTTGCAAACACTCATCAAATGTTCGAGCATGAACGACGCAAAACCAACCTAAACTCTATGGTTCTGATGAAAAATCATTTTCAATCTAATAATGCATTAGTCAATAATTCTTTGACAACATCTCAAACTTGTACCATCCTATTAAGGTGATTAAATCACAAACTCAACCAAAGCTCAGCAATTACAGAAATAAATAAATTGATATACCGATAGATATCAAAGCTGAGCTCTTTGTAGAAAAGCTCCGGAAACTCCTCTCGGATGGTCCGGATAGCGTAACCCGTATTCACGTAGTAATCATGCTTTTTCCTTTCTTCATCCTTCGTCTTAATCGATGGAAACGGAGTCGGCTCACTCTGCTTCACTTGCTCGTACACCCATCTCACTGTATCCTCGTAATTATAACCATCCCTCAATTTCAGAACCTCCTTTTTAAAATCCTTAACGCCCGAGCAAACACTAAACCTAAAATTCGTTCTTCTAATTCCCGGGAAAAATCTCGGCAGCCTATCACTTCCGGAGAGAGATGAAATTCCCGGCGACGGGATTAAAAGCGCCATCAAATGATATTTTGGAGAAAAGAAAATTCGAGGACTTTGTGACAATATTTCTCGTTTTTCTTTCTTTTTTTTTTTCAATTGGGCATCTTGTTCGAATGTTCTGCGAAGCGAATATTCGGGAGAGAGAGTTCTGTTTGGTTGCAGAGGAAAAGTGGGGAAATCATTTTCGATGAATGAGTGAGGAAGAGGATTGGATAAGGATAATTTGGAACTTGGAATTATGAGGTTTAATAGATCAAATTATTTCGATGACAAAAGTCAAAAAGATTGAGCATTTTTGGGTGAAGGTTTTTGGGCTTGGATTAGCCCGAAGTGGCCACATTACCATTGGTTGGCCCATATCCTGGCCCACAATAATTTTAGTTAGAGGTGACATGATGTGAACAGGCGGGCTCCGTTGTTCGTCACATAAAATTGGGCTCAAACTCGCTGGCAAGTTCAGGGAATTGACCGGGTCGGCTTGACCCGAGGAAATGCCATGTACCACTACGTCAAAGCAAAATTCTAGTCCTAACTCCATTTTTATATATACTTAAATTGGATTGTTAATGCTATGGCAAATAATTTGGTGATCTATCTTAGCGTGAGTCTGGTGTCTGCTCAAGTCATTATATTTTTAATGAATATCATAATTTGAATCACTCTACTCATCTAAATACTAATGTTGATGGTTCCACTTAAATTTTGTCATCCACACATGAATTTATTTCCAATAATCCAATATTCTCCAGGTAACTTTTTAAAATTTCTCGAGTTGTGTTGATTTTAAATTCTACTATATTAACCGAACACAAAAATAGTAATTTATTTATTTAACAGTAGTATGAGAATTTAGAATTCTGCGACATCCTAAAATAATAATGGCAAAAGAATAAATGCGGTATAAATATAATTCATTGTCAGCCCAGCTGGATGAAAAGTTCCCCACCAGTCTCTCTCTCTCTCAATAACAGCCAGGCCAGCCCAACTTACCTGTCGTTATCAACAAACAAATAAAATATCGCTTTCTTCTTTTTCTCTAACTTCCAGTCCAATTTACAGTGACAGCTGCATTTCCCGGAGTTGCTTCTGGTACACACGCGCGCGCGCACACAATTCACCTGATCCCGCATTTATATCCATAATATATACTTTGCTTAGCCCCAAATCTACCTTAACTAGACTTAATTCCTCTTGTTATAGCTCCAGAATTCTCTTCATTTTGAAGCTTGATAGTGAATAAGGTACTTTTTTTCCTTCTTCTTCCCCCTATTTCTAGTAATAAAAGGTTTGGCGATTAGTGTTTTTGTGGTAGCGGGACTGAAATTTGTTGTTTGATGGAGGCGAAGAAGCAAACGATGACGTTTGCTGAGGTGTCGGTGGAGCGGAGTAAGAGCTTTGTTACGTCATTACAGGTAATTTTGCTTTTATGTGATTTTTGTTC
>BMAC01000246.1:200957-212972 GCA_014905375.1 Phtheirospermum japonicum | reverse complement strand
AAKCKYSMTATGGTTTCAATATCCAACTTTCTGTGAATTGTGAATTGAGTTGCATAACAATCTGGGATGTATTGGTTTTGCTATTCCGCATGTGTTTGGTGTCTGTTTGGTATGAGTATTATTATTAAGTTGCTAAGCTTCAGTACATTTTCCTAACATTACGTTGAGCGTCACTAGAAAAATGAGATAATTGCAAATACCAATGAAATCCCTTCCACTCTCTGCATTTTATGCTGTGTGGATGATCTTATTGRCTCAAAAATTCTGTTTTTATCTGTTCTGTGTCTGGATACACAGATTTCATTCATACTMGGYCTGATATACCTGATGAGGATGATAGGCGAATTCATCGRCGTCCACTGCTTCCACGTGAYGATGAACAAGAGGATGTTGAGGAAATTGAGAGAAGAATTCAGGAAAGATATGCTAGGAGCCTTAATGTTGAGTATGATGATGAGGCAACAGACGTGGAACAGCAAGCTCTCCTGCCATCTGTTAGAGACCCGAAATTATGGATGGTTAAGGTTATTCCCGACTCTCTTTCTTGGACTAATAATAGTCGGATAACTTTTCTGACGAAGTGGCATGAGGTTTCTGACATTCTTGAGCACGGCCCGACTCCAGGCCCTCCTCGGCCCGACTGCAGAAGCCATGGACACACATGATGCGGTTCTGAATGGGGAGGTTTTCTACTGTCAAAGTTTTGGTACCTTAGTGAAAAGAAGTTGAATTTTGAACCGATGAGTTTTACGGAGCTAGGAGCTTATTCAATCAAAGTCTGATGAACTTAATTCACTCAATTGTTTTGAACACTTTAGGCTTTAATAATTTTAATGAGCATTCAAGTGCATTATTATGTGTAATTATGTATGGTTTAGGTTGCTTTACCGTGTTCCCCTTTCCAGATGATTGTTAGGCTATTTGCAAATTAAATTGTTAGACTGTAATCTTTCTACTTTTTTGTTCGGTTTCTCAACTTTGAGAAAGTGGTAAAGTAAATAAGGATTAAGGATGGTAGAAATCAACTAGTGCATTTTATTGTTCTTAATTTCCTGGTTTTGGTTTTTATTTTTAGTTTGTTAAATTTTATTGTTAAGTGTGACACTTTTAGAGTTAAAAGTGACACTATTAATGGAAAAAGTGACAGTATTATATTTTTAATTAAATCTTTTTATTACAATATAATATATAAAAGTAACTGTTTTTAATTTTAAAGTGACGTTAATATTTAGTTTGAATGTAATGTTATTGGTTTATATAGAAGATAAAATATTATTGAAGCAAAAAGTGACACTTTTAGAGCCAAAAGTGACACTAATAATGGAAAAAGTGACTGTTATACTTTTAATTAAATTTTTTATTACAATATGATATGTAAAAGTAATTATTTTTAGTGTAAAAGTGACACTTTTAACCGAAAAAGTGACAATATTAATTGTTGAAAAAGTGACACTGTTATCTACTAAGTTAAATGTTTGATTACAATATKATATGTAAAAAGTGACACTTTTAATTGTTAAAGTGACTGTATTAATTGAAAAAGTGACAATGTTATATTTTAAGTTTAAAAGGGTGATTACAATATAATATGTTCTAAAATTGGCATTTTTAGAATAATGTGAATTTTCTTGGTGAAATGGAGAAAGAAAACAAATATAGAAATGGTTATTAATTTAACTCTTGCTTTGGTTCATTATTGTGTTCAATTAAAATATATTTGAATGCAAGTACTCTCCTTATYCAAATAATTTTGTCACTTTTTGCGAGAAAAAGTGTTACTTTTACATCCAAAAGTGTCACTTTTCCATATAATTCTTATGATTGAGCACTTAACTTCAAATTTAATCGTGTCAACTTTCAATTAATATTGTCACCTGATCAATTAATATTGTCACATTTGCACAAAAAATGTGTCACTTTTCCAATAAAATTTGTCACTTTTTCACTAAAAACTATCACTTTATAAATTATTTTATAATCAAGCATTTGACGTAAAATATAGCAGTGACACTTGCGCACTAAAAGTATAAAATAATCACTATTGCACTAAAATGTGTCACTTTTTCACTCAAACGTGTCACTTTTACACATTGTAATTTAATCAATTATTTAACTTAAACTATAATAATATTACAGTTGCACTAAAATGTATCACTTTTTCAATAAAAACTATCACTTTTGTATTTAAAACTATCACTTTTGACATTAATGTAAAAGTGATAAATTTTAGAGCAAAAGTGACACGTTTTGAGCCAAAAGTGACATTATATGTTCTAACATTTAGGCACTTTTTTTCTTCTCAAAATAAAATACTAAATTCGACAAGTACTCAAACAATGACAATCGAGAACAAAAGACAACAATCACAAACGAAACATGGATAAACATTATAAATTACAAACGGAACATATAGTTCAATCGTTACATGTATGATCTCAGATACATTTCAAACAAAACATTGAGTTCAATCGTTCTAAAATTATTATATTAAGCAAATCCACTTGTACAATCTCAGATACAAAATTARAATACAATAGAGTTCAATCGTTTACATGTTTAAACRGATAGATCTAGATAGGGATTCAGCCGTAATTTGACTCGATAATTGGTTCTTATCGAGCAGGAGAGTCGTTAAGCTCGTGTAGTTGTTAAGTTGTTTTTGGAATCGGGCCCATGAGCCTGTTATCGCACAAATGTAGTTGTTCAAGAATAATTAAATTCTCGAAACTACCCAGGGTTTCACAMGATAACTTGTTCGCGGACACATCAAGAATGACGAGCGATGAGCAGTTCAAAAGCCCAGGTGGGATRGAGCTCGATAAATATTTTTCCCACAAAACCAACATATCCTTAATCCAGATCCYCTCAAATTCATCGACAACTATGCGTTTGATCACACAAACAATAACAATTCAAGTTAAATCCACACATATATTTCAATCAATCATTTAAATAAAATATAACAATGTCATTATAACTTGTAACTTTTCTACTAAAGATTGTCACTTTTCCAAGTAAAATGTGTCACTTTTACACTAAAAAATATTAACAACAACGGAGAAAAAAAGAGCCCAAAAACAGCTTAAGCTGGAAGACAACTCACATAAACCTACAGTACTACACGAAGCTTTTCATAGACAACATCATACGAGACCAGACGAACGTTGAGCTGTTCAAAATAATCTTCCAAAATTCAATACTCATAAATTCAGGAAATATTAAAATCGTAATATTAACCCAAGAAAAATACAAGGAAATAAGAACATTTTTAGATCTAGATCTAGGGCACAATTCCCATGAACAATAAACTGGAGTTTCACTCAAATAATCAAAATTTTAGGGGTTTTTTGGGAATGAAAACAAACCTTTTTCGTATTGGCTGTAGCAAATCGGCGAAAAAAATCACCGAAAAGCATAGCATCGAGAAAGAGAGAACGTGATGTAGTGAGAGAAATAGTACAAAGGAAAAAGGGGCTTGGCAGTGGTGTCTCGATGATGGCTCGACGGAGGTACAACGGTGTACTCATGATGACGGAGGCACAACAATTTCACTTTTTTCCTTCTACATAAAGTTGTAGAATTTTTGCACAGGGATAAGAAATAAAAATACAACAATTGGGGAGTTTTTGCAATGGATGCAGATGTTCGAAGTTGCAGCGTTAAAATTAGGACAATCGGCTGAGAAGAAATAAAGTTTATGAAGATCTAATTTAATTAATGGATGCGGGTTTGGAGCGGGTTTGAGATCCGTCACATAGAAAGAGATCCATGTGACCGTCACATAGGAGACATACTCAAAGCTTTTAACGTTTCTAGTTAAAAAAGACAAAATGAAAGGAAGGAGAAAAAAGTAACCAATAGTGCCAATAATCAACCTACATATCGGAAAAAATCTAATAGCACAATCCGAACGCGTCCTTTTTTTCCGAAATGCTGCTCCAACAAAATGTTATTAACTAGAGATTTGAACTCAGAAAACCAAGCGCACACGATTAAGAATCAATCAACAAACATTTCTCCATAACTCTACTGTTTTGGAGGTAACGTTCTCAATGGACATAATAAACGTAAACATATCTGTTTATTAATTGTCAAATAGTAGTCAGCTGCAGCGTTTGTAGTCCAACGGTTAGGATAATTGCCTTCCAAGCAATAGACCCGGGTTCGACTCCCGGCAAACGCATAAGACTAATTTTTTATTATAATTATTTTTTTTCAAATTTCATTAACAGATACTGTAGTTTTTAAATAACGCTAGTTAAATAAATCTTACAAGCAGTACAAATTACGTGGGACATGATAAATAAAACCATAATAAAGGTGCAAATAAAGTTAATAAGGTAAATTATAATTAACAAAAAGTCATATTCAGCAATAAAAAATTAGTTTTACTAGATAAGCCGCACCAGTTAATCTACATTTTAATTACTATATGTTTCACCTACTTGCCATGATCTATAAACCACTCAGCTAAGTAGTATTGTAGGTCAAAATTAACCAAATAATGTGGCAGATTATTGGGTACATTCATCGTGCAATTGTGTGGGAACATGTTTAATGTGATTAAGTGTACATTTCTGTCGTTATAAAAATTTGTATTTATTTTAATAAATTTCATCCTTAGTATGATAAATGTATATTTACGAACATTTAATATGAAATAAAATATTCCTATTCGTTGATATAAATATGTTCATGTTTATTCAGATAAATGTTCATTTTCATTGTGATAAAAGTCAATCTCCATTATGATAAATATCAATCTTCATTTTCATAAATGTTTATATATCTTAATCATTTTAAAAATGATAAATATTAATGTGATATATGTATAATTTTTTATAATACATGAACACATAACAAGAAGTACGTTCAATCGAAAAATATACATTTTCATTGTATTAAATTTTCATCTTTAAATGTACGGTATAATAATAATGACTGAAATGATGTAAAAAAGAATATTCAAGATTATTTTGGGCTCCAAAAACACACTAAAAAATCTATCTAAGATAAACATTTCGATAGGCCTTTCTATTCGTTGTTGTTATCTTACTGAACTACTGGAATATATTTTGGGAGATTTTACTGTTAGACACCCGTTGTAGACGTTAATTGTAGGCACTCTTAAAATTATGACAAGTGTCAATATGATTTTATATTTTTCATTTAATTAATTTTAATAATATAATAAAGTTTTTTATGCCCTTAATATTATAAATATTATTATTAATTATTATAATTAACTAACCTCGAAATTCTAATATTAAAATATATAATAAATAATTAAATAATAAGTCAACTATTTTTTGTAATTTTACCGTCACCCCAATAAATAATTTATTTATGTAAAACCCCCAAACAACTAGTTTTTATAACTTTTTAACCCCCTCCCACAGATAATTGCCCGGATGCCCTATACTTTTCGGTGATCGTCTGTCAAAAAATAATAATAAAATCTTGTATCGTCAAGTATGAATAGTAAAATATTCCTATTATTTGTATAAATTAAGATTCTTTATTTGACAAAAAAAATTTCAATAAACTAACAAGAGATTTTTATTTGTTTTTGTATTACGCAATAAATACATAACAATAATTTCGCAATCAATTAAGATTTATAAAAAAAGAACATGTATTTATTTTTGAAAATAATAATCTTTTTTATATAAATAGTACGTAAGATTTATATTTTATTAAATTTTTCGTGAACTACATAAGGTATTATCTAATTAATATTAACAATAATTACAAATTACCTAAAAAGAACAAAATTCTTGTTTTTAATGAATACTGGATTTGTTGTAAAACTAGAGAAAATGAGAGGAGAGTGAGAGAGTAAGAGAAGAGAGTGATCAAAAGGTGTATTTTATTATGAGGACTAGAGTCCCTTTTATAGGTACAAGATTAGGGTTTAGGGGTAGGATGGTCATTCATATAATATATAATTAAGGTAATTAATTAATTATAACACTCCCCCTTGAATGACCTTAAAAAAGCTGCCTCGTTAAAACCTTGTCAGGAAAACCCAATGGGACAAAACCTGGTCGAAGGAAAAAGAGTACAAGCCTACTCCCCCTGAAAATCATCACTGTAGATCTTTGAATCGATGCATGTCAATCTTGTTTACCAATCTTCTAAACGATGATGATGGCAATGCTTTCGTGAATAAGTCCACCAAATTATCATATGAGCAAATTTGTTGGATATCGACATCGCCATTCTTTGGAGATCTTGTATGTAGAAGTTCGAGATAGATATATCTTGTCTTATCACCTTTTATGTAATCACATATGAGTTGTGTCATGTGCGAAATATTTATTTTCACACTCATAGTGTTCAAATGATGTCTCATCAAAACCTTGCCAGAAAAAACCCTGTGGGACAAAAAACTGATCGAAGGAAAAAGAGTACAACTGCTCCCCATGACTTCAATTGGTAGTAGTTCTCGAGTTTATCATCTATCTATCTTAAAAATTTAAAATATGATTTATAAACTCTTCGTGATTTCTATACCATATGTTGACGTTTATACATCATTGTTATGCAAAGAATATGCCTCGTCAAAACCTTCCAAGTAAAAGCCCGATGGGAAAAATTTGAGTGAAGGAAAAAGAGTACATTATTCTTTGAACATGCTCATAATGTTGCCTCATTAAGAATCTTACTGGAAAAATCCAACAAAACCTCAGTTTAAGGGAAAAAGAGTGCAATGCATATCTCATTATATGAACTGACAATGTTACAAATGCTTCAAGCATATCAAAATCCTTCCAAGATTTCATTTCATTCATGATATTGTTCTACATTGTCGGTTGAATGAAACTTCAAGTTTCAGTATCATCCACCACGTAAAAGAATGCTCTTATAGCATAAATCTTTATTTATATATTATTGACAAAATATTTCATATGAATGAACTTCTAGTCAAACATATAGCAATCTATAAGATTGCATATTCAACCTTGGCCAAACAATTGTGTCAATAACTTTTAATTAATTCAAAATGTCATCCTCGCTATCATTGAGCTCATGAGTATAAATATAGTCGACTAATTTTCTTATTGATTCTATTTGATCCAATTATATAGACATAACTTATCGAGATCTCTTTATTTTAAAATTATCATTAGGTATCCGAACCTCTTCAAGGGTTTATAATTTGTTATGTCTATTTACTCTACCGGAGTATAAAGTTTAGTGAGAAGACCATCACAAATATTTGCTTTATATAAAGGATAAATATTAGAATCAATTGTTACCATGCTTCAGGCATGCCATCTTAATCCTCCTATAGGATTTTATATAACTTTCAAGTTTGAGTCTTTAAATTTGAAAACCATTGATAACCTTATAGTCAGTAATCTAAAATGCAAATCCTCGCTACAAACTTCAGGTTTGTTTTAAACTCTGCGAGGATTATATTTATGCATTCCATATTTTTTCTTTGGTTACCATGACATATACATTTCATATGTTATGTTACCATAACATATGTCTATCCTCCCCCTAATGCTGAGAATATACAATGACTAACAAATTATGAGAAAAATGTATCTTTATTTGATATGTTCTCAGCATTCGCTATCCATCATGACATGTGGTGGGGCGATTACAAATATCGCACTTGTTTAAGTTTTGATGGAGGCTTCTGACTGTAAGCCATAGACGGGGGTTTCACATATATTTTCATATTTGGCATACTTGTGAAATATTCTTTTCACATAATTACAAAATAGTTCTCATCAAATGATATAACAAATATCATAAAGCATATCAATTGCTTTTGCCAACCATAGTCAACAAAATATAAATCATCATTAGATTTTGCAAATAAATTTACTAGCAAATGATAAGTGTATTTATTAGATACATAAGGTACTTTGCTCTCATAGCCAATATATCAATTATTCTCATAAACTTCTGGTTATGAGATAATAACACATGCAATCTTCTAGTGGATCCAAATATTTAGAAGTCAACATGGAGGGTGAATGGGCCCAAAAGATCTCACCCCATAGTATAAAATATGAATATTATTGGAACCTAATTCCAATTAAACTAGTAACAATTTAATGGTTAATTTTGTTGAGAACATGTAGCAATAAAAATAAATAGAAGAGTCTTCATACTCTTCATAAATTAATAAACTGGGATGGTCATACCAGTCATGCCAAATCATGATAATACTGAACTTCGGGTTCAAAATAATAATAATAATTTATAACTCTTTTAGACCTTTTATTGAACTTTCGGGTCAATATAAGAATATTTGAGTTAGTACTAGTTTATAGTACAAATTAATTCGATAATAAATTGTCTCAAGTTCTTATGAGTATTTTAAGTAAAAATCAAACTTCTGGTTGATTTATATTCCAAATTATATTACCACGAGTTTGTAACTCAAGTGGTATCACGAACCCTTTATAATGGTGTTGAAAAGGGTTCAAACCCTTTATATAAATGATTTCAAGGGGAATTTTCAAATGCAAGAAGTATTCAATTGAATATTTGACATATATAAATATTCCACTACTTTAGGAGCAATATATCAATATTCTTTAGGAATATAAAACTGGCAAATAAATATATATAAATGATTTTCAGGGGCATATAATATTCGTAAGAAATATTATTATTAGTTGTGCTACTTCAAGAACAACAACTTAATCATAATGTAAATAATATAACAACGACGTGTAAATAATGCTTTTGATAATTAAATAAAATATATAATAAAAATGTTTCTTCAAGAGCATTGTTAATATTCTTTTGGAATACTATATATTATTTTTCATCAGAAAAATATGAATTATATAACTTATAATGTTCTTCATGAACATATCATACTCAATTGAGAAATATACCATCACATTGTTTCACAAACCATGATTTATATTTTAATAATCTTCAAGATTATTAAGAATTGTGAAATCGTATTTCGCAAAAATACTACGATAAATATGAGTTGAAAATAAATCTCATATAGTGCGCAAATATACATGAATACATGTTTTATCAAGAAAAGAAAAGTACAACTTGTTATTTCATATCTATCATGCTTGCATATAAATTGTGTCATTTTGACAATAACAAAAATTGAGCCAAACGAATACTCTAAATTCATATTAATAAGTAGATCCCATTAGAACCATATTAACTATAATATTTGGGATGCGTCTCCTCTTAACCAAAATCACATCACGAGAAGTATTCTAATTATCACATAATGCACATTAACAACTATGCAATGTATTCCAATAAAAATGGGGTTACAATTTTCAAGTCTCAAAATAGAAATGCATAAAATACATATATTATACTTCATACTTGCCCGTGATTATCAATTCAACATGATAAAGCTTCTAATGAATGTAAATACATGATAAAGTATAAAGAGAATTATCTAATTGTATCCACTTTTTTTTTTAAATAAAAGATATAATCTATTTAAAAACTCTCTAAGAATAAGAAGAAAAAATCATAGTTGAAACGCATAAATTTGGATTAACATCTATAAAAAGAGAAAGTATTTACCTTAATTGGATAGTCTTTTCGTGAAAAACATGTGCCGGTGGCTAGATCCTCAAAACTGTTTGATGAAATTGTGGACAAGCTCTCCTTCATCAAGTGCCCGAAAGAAAATAAAGGTAATCTCATGAAGAAAAATATTTAATTTATCCAATGAGCTATGGTTGTATTTCTCCACAAACTAAGATCTCATAGTATTCTTCAGGAATACATAATATTCAAAGAATATATTGAGTTATAGTTATGACGGTGGAAGAAATCGATTTCTCATAGCGTTTCTTCAGGAAACAACTTTAGATCCATGACCTTTTGGTAATGATATAAATAAATAAAACCGATCTTCACCGTTCAAAATCAACCTTTATATGTCTTAAACAATATATACAAATATCAACTTGATCCAACGGTTAGATTGTGTGAAATCGTCTTTTGAAAAAATATGCACCGACGATTCTATGAACAAAAAACTGTTTTGTTCAAAATTTATTATTGAACTATATATAGATTAAAATAAGATCTCCACCGTCCAGATCGTAATTTGATAATCCTTGAACAGATTGTAAAAATTTGAAAGCGATCCAACGGTTAAAACTTCATAAATCGGTTCTTATCGAACAGATTGTAAAAATTTGAAAGCGATCCAACGGTTAAAACTTCATAAATCGGTTCTGCAAATTTTCTGCGCAGAGAATTATCATGCAGAAAGTTTTCTATTATTTTGATTTATGAATGTTTGGTTTTGAAAGCTATTATTTTTCGATCAATCTCAATTGGTTAGAGATTCGTGCTGATAACGTGTTGTAAAACTAGAGAAAATGAGAGGAGAGTGAGAGAGTAAGAGAAGAGAGTGATCAAAAGGTGTATTTTATTATGAGGACTATAGTCCCTTTTATAGGTACAAGATTAGGGTTTAGGGGTAGGATGGTCATTCATATAATATATAATTAAGGTAATTAATTAATTACAATAGGATTAGATTTATTTTGATTATTCAAATTTTCATTAGTTACATATTATACTATCAAATTAATATTAACAATAATTACAAATTATAAATAATTAAAAAAGTCAAACTTCATTAGTTGGGCACCACTTATTCACATATTTTAATTCATTTTATTATATGCATGATTTTTTGCCGGTAGTCGATAAATTTTATGGTCGAAAAAGATCGCAGCTGGCTAACGGACACCCCTTGTGCCTAATTTAAAGAACGTGAATTTCTTTTTCTGGTGGCCTGAAAATTTTTCGGTCGTCGAGGTGCGGCAAGCCGCCGGATAGCACCGGCAGTAGCGGTGTCAGGTTGGCAGACAGCTGAGGCGGCAGACTGCCAAGCATATATATTTTTTAAAATATTGAAATCTTTTTTCAGTTTCCGAAAAGTTTGCCGACCGGCGATGTGACGGCAGACTACCGAAAGCACCGGCAACGGCGTCAAGCTGTCGGGCATTTTTTTTTTTAAATTGGGATTTTTTCATGTTGCTGGAATTTTTTTCGGTGGCAAGGTGGTGGTGTAAGGGTGTGTGGCTTTTTTTTGTTTTTTTTTGAACTTGGAATTTCTTTCCGGTGGCGACAGTGCGGGCAGTGGCAATGGTGCCACTGTTTTATTTTATTATTCTATTATAGTAATATATTCAGATTTTACAAAAATTAATTTAATAAATAAACTTTATAAATATATTTTATTTTATTTTGAATAATTTATTATTATTTTTTTATTTTATTTAATTATAATTAAATACTAAGAGTATATTTGGGGTTATATAATAAAAATGTTATATTAAATAAAAATATTGTACAAACTTGTACAAAATTCTTTTATACTTTTGCACCTATACTAAAAATTGATGATTTTGATTCAATTTAGCAAGATGGTTAAAAAGTGTTTATGTACTATTTAGACCTGTATAAAGAATACATAATTTACTCTCTCCAATTCTTAATAAATAACATTCTGACTTGACATGAGAGAATTAAAAATTGTGTAATTTGACTAAATTGACCCAAATAATCAATTTTATATATATATAATATATATATATATATATATATATATATATATATATATAAAAATTATCTTTTATATAAAAAAATTCTTGTTTATCTCTATCATCTCTCATACTTAAGTGTTTTTTAATACTTATCTTTTACAAAATATTATTATTAGTTAAAAAATAAAAAATTATTAGGATTGTGATATGGATAAAAATAGGCAAGAAAGTTGATAAATATTTTAAACGTTATTTAATCATAAAACTGAGAAAGAGTCGAGAACGTCAATTAATTTAGGAAACGGAAGGAGTATATTATATATATTATATATATATATATATATATATATATATATATATATATATGTATGTATATGATTAGGGTTCAAATGAAAACCAATTTAATTAGGAACGGAAGGAGTATAATAATATATATATATATGTATATATGTTGAACATATGGGTCAATTATGGGCCTTGAATCCTAATTAAA
>BMAC01000246.1:172651-199116 GCA_014905375.1 Phtheirospermum japonicum | reverse complement strand
CTAACGTGGACATTTGGGCCGATTTTATTTGGACAAAAATATCTTGGACGTAGACCGTTAATAATGAGAAATAAAGTATGGATATTTTATATATTTCCATTAAAGGACTAAATAAAAAATTATAATTTTGACACTAGATATTAAAATAAATTAATATTTTATAATAATTATGATAGACTGTTAGTGAGAGTTAACTATCAATTTCAAAGTAAAAATAAATCCAATGATCTTAATGTATTATATTGTTTAATTAAGTTGAAAATATATGAATATAAGTTCATAAGTTCAAATTATACATTTTCTATATATATATATATATATATATATATATATATATAAACAGTACTGGCTATATGAGATAATTGTTTTGGTTCCCTCCAAAATATTTTTCTTTCCCCAAAAGAAACTTTTTTGGCGCAAAGCCACTTTTGTTGACTTTTTAAATATTTTTTTTTAAATAAATAAATATCACAGCCACAATTGTTGACTTTTTAACATGAGTTGAAATTGCATGTGTGAGATTTCTGAGGATTAATAGGGGCACCGAATTTCAAATTTTATGGCAATAAATTAGGATACCATTTATTATCAT
This sequence comes from Phtheirospermum japonicum, assembly GCA_014905375.1. Classification (NCBI taxonomy): domain Eukaryota; kingdom Viridiplantae; phylum Streptophyta; class Magnoliopsida; order Lamiales; family Orobanchaceae; genus Phtheirospermum; species Phtheirospermum japonicum. The sequence continues at coordinate 198,524 of BMAC01000246.1, read as the reverse complement.
TTCCAATTTGTTACCAAATTTGTTTGATGATTTTAATTCAGATCCGTATGAAATCTCTGAATTACATAATTATGGGATACGATTTATTATTATTTTCAATTTGTTACCAAATTTGTTTGAAGATTTTTAACTGGATGAGATTATCAATTTTCCATTTTGTATATCTTATAATATACTTAAAATTATTAGCTATATATATCTGATTTTCAATTAACATATAAAAGCAAGCATGACAAAAGAAACATAAAAATAAAGTTAGTTACAGGCCATGAATAAAGAAGAATAAATAAAAATAAAACATGAAAATGAATTAAATTACAGGCCCTAAAATCTATCTAATTTGGCAATAACACAATAGAGCAAACCGAAATTAACTCAAATATCTGATCTCCTTGCACAATTAAGCTCCAAATAATCAGGTATCATTCACTCGCATGGTGTTTGAAATAATAGGTAGTTGATTCAATCCGATTTTTTTGCAGAATTAGAATCCTAAAAAGGGTAAATACATCAAATCAAATTTTTTATTGAAAAGATATTTTCTAATGCAGGACCTATAAAAATCGTTAAAAAAAACATCTTTAAGCAATAAAATAAAATCGAGAGATTGTAAAAATCTTTGTAGATTAGTCAATTAAAGATAATATTATATATATATATATATATATATATATATATATAAAATAAATATCAGAACCCATAATTGTTGTTAGCCTAATAGATGATTTATTCTTTGAATATCAGATATCAGATTGCATACTATTTTCCAACCTAATTAAAGACATTTTATTTGTGGACAATTAAGCAGAACAATTTTTTAATTCCAAAAACCTCTTGAAAAAAATTTACAAAAATATAAAAAATAGTTGCATTGTCTATATTGATGGGATACGAAATCTGATGTTTTCTTGGTTACACAGAATTCCAAATATACAAATATCAGGGTTTCACGCAAATCACCCTATAAATATAGGGTCCTATTATTTGCAAAAATCAATTTCATTCTCTTTCGAATGTGTCTTTGTTTTCTCTCTATTTTCAAAACTTGGGCAGCTAGGGTTTTTGGGACAATGCCTCCGCTATTTGGACTAACGAAAGACATTGACCGTACAAATAAGAAGACACTTAAGCTTAAGGTCGTTTGGTTTTTTGCGAGATACGAATTCGACGACAAGGATCAAAAAACTTTTATGGAAATCGTTTTACATGATTCGGAGGTAATTATTTGGATCTGATTTTATTTTTATATAGAGATTTGTATAGGTTCATGTTACCTACTCATTATTAGTCAATTAATGAGCTTAGTTAAAATAAATTGTATCTAATTACTTTAAAATATAGAGGACGCATTACTGTGGTTATAAAAAAGATCAATGTCCAATTGTTCTAAAATCGAATAGTTGAAGGTCGCGTTTATGCGATCAGAAACTGTTACATAGAGAACAACACCAACAAGTTCCACACCACTGTGGCCAAACTTAAAATTGTTTTCCATGCGAAAATAATTATGATCGACGTGAAGGAGGATTCTTTCCCCAATTACGTCTTTGATTTTCGATATTTTTCAACACTGACCGACGTCAACAAAGTTGACGAGATAATGCTGTTCGGTTAGTTTCTTAATATTTTTGAATAATAACAAACATACACAAATCGGTCACTTTTTAACTAATTTACTTAAATTTATTATTGTAGATGTAATTGGAAAGGTGGCGGAAATACATAACCCACAAGAGAAATAATTGATGTGAGGAAGTCGAGCAAGATTGATTGAGATTATTTTCGAAGACTTAAGGTAATTTTCAGTTATATGATTGCCTAATTAATTATTTAATAAATTATTAATATAGGAGTTAATAATTATCTTTTGATAATGTTTGGTATTATAGTGGTCGTCGCTTAAGTTGTACTCTTTGGGGTGAATATATTGACCAAATATTGGCTTTCGAAAGTGGGCTGTCCGTGAAACCTCCGGTGATGATATTGCAAATGTGTCGTGCCAAGGTGTATAGAGGTAATAGTATAGTTGTTTTCTAATTGCAGTCTTTTTTAATTCTATTTTTTTTTTCAATTTCAACATTTTTATTTTTCTATTTTTAAATTCTATTTATTTTATGTATTAAATTCTGTTTTTTTAACAAGTTTTAGATTATGTTTATTCTTAAAAAAAATCAGATTCGCATATTTTATTATTTTAACTTTATATTCCATTTATTTTAATTATTTTATGTTCTATTTTTTTAAATATCATTTTTTTAATTTCAATTTTTGGAAAGAATTTAATTAAATCATTCGTTAAATATTTAGAATATTTTCAGACTTGATTAAATAAATACTAATTCTGCTGTATTTTAAAGTTTCAATAATTTCTATTTTAATAAATGATAGTTTTTGTGTATTTTTCGAATTAAAATCTGTGTTAATGTTATTGTATATCGTATACTTATATTTTTTGTCCTATTCTAACAAAAAATAATTATAATCTTATAATTATAGATACTGTTACTCTATCAAATTCGTTTGAGGTGACGAAATTGATTACTTTTGGTTCGGTGCCGAAAATGTCGAATTTAAAAACAGGTATGTTTTATGAAAAATGATTAATTCTAGTAGTGTTTGATAAAACTGTATTTATTATTTATTTAATAAATTTTAAATTGTGAATTTCAATAAATATAGAATTCCAAAGGGGCCTAATAACCGACGAAGAGTATTAGCCGCGGTAGTTTAACGCTATCGCGTAGTGAAGTTGATGAGATTGCCCCCGCCAATGTCGTCTTCCATCCGGTCAATTATTTGTATGCAGCTGAAGAGGTACAATTATTTTAGATTTGTGTTGTTCTTAGATTTTTTTTTTAATGTTTAGTTTTTTAATAGAGTACTGTTTTCAATACAGCTGTGCATATTTTGGACATGTGCGATTATTAGTTCGTTTATCGATGATTGGCGGTACAATGCATGCACAAAGTGCCATAGATAGCTTGAGGAGGATGGAAATCAATTCAAGTGCGGGGGATGCATGAGAGAGATTTTTTCGGTCGTGTTTAGGTTATAAATTCACTTAATGAAATAAAATGATGACCCAGTACTTAATCTTTTAGACAATTATTTAGTATCCTGTTTTTTTGATTTGAAGGTACAAAGTAAGGATTGAAGTATTGGACTCCACGGCTAACGCATCCCTACTATGTTGGGATCGGGAGGCTGGAAAGTTGACTGGAAGGTCTTGGCATGACTTTTGGGTCGAGTTTTTAGAGGTAGGACATAATTTTTATTAGATTTTGGAGAGAGATTTATGCATTTCAGCAAGTTATTAAAAAGAAACTTGGTGCAGATTTATACAAATTTAATGTCATCTTTTTTGGCAATGTAGAATCGCACCGATGAAGATTTGCTTAAACTCATTGATCAAACGGTTCTATTTAAGGTGAAGGCCAATATAGGCCAAATTCATAATGAATCAAGCGCATTTCAGTTGTACGATTGATTACCGACCAATCTTTAGTAGCTAAATACAACAAGTGGACCGTCGAGGAGGATGTGAGTTAGACTAATTTTGAAATATATAGATTTTGATTAATAGTAAAGTCTATCAACTCTTTTTAATATTTTTTTAGATGTTTAAGTTATTTTGAATACGTTTCTTGAATCAACTATCATTTTATTTTGTTGAAGGTATCAAACTTTTTGACATTGATTCAAAGGGAGGAGACCGACAATGGAATGGTCACTTAGTGGAACATTTATAGTTTTGAAAATAAAATAAAAATCATATTTTGTGAAATTACATGCATTGATTGATTTTAAATTAGAACAATTGAACAAGACGCTTGCTCTGAGGACGAGGTTACTACTCCTATTAAAAAGGCCGAAGTCGTGGAGCAATATGGTGAGAGTTCAACCGTAAGGAAGTTGATCTTCGATGGCGAGGGGATAGCTTCCACTTCATCGAAGAAATCTAGGGTTCTCACTAAGAATGGAAAATCAGTGCGGAAGGAAGTCCTAAACTTCGAAGAAGGCTGTGATGCTGGGATTGATGGGGAAGACGAACCAAGAATTTGTGGAATTGTGCAGGATGATGATGAGTAGAACATTTCTTAAGTATTTATCAAATTATTATTTTTTCTACTTTTGTTTATTATTCACTTAGTATTGCTTTGAATATTGTTATTAGGATTTCGGATTTGAGGTTTTATATTCTGTTTTGGATTAAAGTTGAGGGAGAAAGCATTATATGCTTAAACAGTATTTATGTGATTTAAAATTTGATATTTTTCGAATTTTATATTACTTAATAAAATTATTATATTATTATTAACTTTTGTGTTTACATAACTATTACAAATAATCATATTTTATGTTAATGTATATTGCTTCATCATTTATACATACTAGTATTGTGCCCGTGCGTTGCACGATAATTTTTTATTTTATTTTTTGTAAAATAAAAATAATTATTTTAAATGTATTAAAATATTTAAATAAGTAATTGTATATGTATACTTAAGTCATGTGTGTGTGTATGTATTTTGGTGAGAACCATCACTGGTTCTCAAATCAGAGATGATATTTACTACCGTAACTGCTCCATATATATAAATCATCTTAATATTATTTAAAGATCGAACAGTATTGAAAATAATATAACCTGGTTCATAAAAGAATTGTTATTATACGAAATGTAGTTTATAAATTCTGGAAAAAAAAATTTATACACAACTTTTGTAATTTTGTTACAATATTTATTCTCATCATCGTTGATCAATATTTTAAAACCCTTACAATTGGTCACCCTTGATATCAAGGCTGAAAATGAATCGTGTCGGGTTCTTATCGGGCTAGCACAATAAGGCACGACATGATAATCATAGACACGGACACTACACGATAAGCTTGTCGGGCCTATAATCTAAACTCGAATCACGACACGCTACAAACACGAAAAGTACGACACGGTACGTTAGGCACGATAAACAAAAATACTGAATTTATTTAATCTTACCCGTTAAGCACATCAGGCTTGTTAATTAATAAAATACATAATTCTCTTAATAGATATAATACATATCTATAAAATTATCAATACATTGTCAAATATATTTAAAATTTTAATATGACAAATGTACTAATGATAAATTAAAGATCACAGATATTAACAATGAGTAAATGAATATAAAAGGGGGAAGTTAAAATATTATCGGGTCTTATCTTGTTTATCGGGTTAGCGCGTTATCAACTCATTACTTAACGTGTCTTATCGTGTCAGCCCGATAAGGCACGAATCCAATAAGCCTCAACCCATAGCCTATTATTTTGTGTTGTGTTCGTGTCGGTCAATCATATCGTACCTCATTTTTTCACCCCTACTTGATATAGCAACGTACAACTGATCATGACTAAAAACTTGAATTTTGTTGATCATCATAGTATATGACACAATTAGAGGAAATTGTCGCCGTTGGAATTCGAAAGGCAAGCTCGAATTAGATGGTGTGACAATCATTTTAGGGGAAAATTCCATTTTTGGTACATTATGTTGGCCACTTTCCAGAAAAGGTACGTGATGTTGGCCAGCATCAAACTACATACATTAAGTTGGCAAATTTATCAAATTTGGTACAAAAAAAGCCCAATCGGGCTTTGATGCTTACATGGCATGATTTAATCATTTCTTATCATTTTTAATTTAAAAATTAATTTAAAAACTGATTTCTTATCATTTTCAATTTAAAAATTAATTTCTTATCATTTTAAAATTAATATAAAAATTAATTTCTTATCATTTATAATTTAAAAATTAATTAAAAAATTAATTTAATTTAAAAATTAATTTCTTATCATTTTAAATTAATTTAAAAATAATATAAAATTAATTTCTTATCATTTTTAATTTAAAAATTAATTAAAAAATTAATTTCTTATCATTTTAAAATTAATTTAAATTAATTTTTAATTAAAAATGATAAGAAATTAATTTTTAAATTAAATTAACTTTAAAATGAGAAGAAATTAATTTTTAAATTAAAATGATAAGAAATTAATTTTAAATAAATTAATTTTTAATTAATTTTAAAATGATAAGAAATTAACTTTTAAATTAAAATTATAAGAAATTAATTTTTAAATTAATTCTTAAATTAAATTAACTTTTGAATTAATTTAAAATGATAAGAAATTAATTTTCAAATTAATATTTAAATTAAAAATGATAAGAAATAATTTTAAATTTTTAAATTAGAAATGATAAGAAATTAATTTTTAAATTAAATAAATTTTAAAATGATAAGAAATTAATTTTTTAATTAATTTCTAAATTAAAAACGATAAGAAATTAATTTTTATAATAATTTTTAAATTAATTTTAAAATGATAAGAAATTAATTTTTAAATTAATTTATAAATTAAATTTTAAATTAAAAATGATAATAAATGATTAAATCATGCCATGTAAGCATCAAAGCCCGATTGGGCTTTTTTTGTACCAAATTTGATAAATTTGTCAACTTAATGTATGTAGTTTGATGCTGGCCAACATCACGTACCTTTTCTGGAAAGTGGCCAACATAATGTACCAAAAATGAAATTATCTCATCATTTTAGGGATGAACAACAATTCACCTGCATTGCTTCCTTGAGAAATATTAGCCTATACAATATGATCGTAAATTTTGTAACAACCAACATTACACAACACAAGGAAATGAATCAATATTTTTCAACAACATGAGTGAAATTCTAATTTTTAGTTTTAGCTCATAGTTCGGCAATCCATAACACTTACTGGTGTTTAGAAATTTTGGTGAGTGGACGTCCTACAATATGTCAATGTTTGAATCGGAACTTTAATTCTCCATCATTTTATGACATCTTATATTTATTAATCAAATCGACGACATCAAGTGTTAGGGATTGGATAGCACGACCCTCCAAATAAGCGAAACATTCAGTAGTTTTTTCAAATTGTGGATATATGCTGGCCACAATTGACGTAACATGGTCACCATTATCTTTCAATAATATATAACATGGATTTCATTTTGAGCGATACCATCGTTTGGTCCTCCAACTATTTCATCCCGTATACTATTTATCGAATTGACAATTTTTTTTAACTTGACACAATCGGAATGTGAGTTGTGATTTTGCAGCACCACATTCTTGGTCAACTTCAAAACTATGTAATGAGTCCATAAATACGAAGATTTGATCATCATGTGAAATATGTCTGGTCCAGCGCCATTTGGAACAACAGGCAAAACTTGATGAGAGTCTCCATAAAGAATTATTATTTTGTTACCAAATGAAAGCTGCGTATTATAATTATTTTGCAATCTCATTACCTCTTTCAATATTTTGTCCAGAGTATCAGAATAATGGCTATGCATCATTGGAGATTCATCCTAAATAATGAGATGCGCATCCACCATTAATTTTGAAAGTCGAGTACCAGGAAACATCGAGATCTTGTTGGATATTAAAAAGAACACTTAATCTAGAATGCCTAATTCTTCCTTTCGAAATAAGAGAAGTTATGTCGTTAGATATTACATTAACAATTCCACTATTAGTTCTAAGAGAATAAATTCAATTTTGAACTTCAATCGATATTAAGCATGACATTAATGCTTTCAAAATTACTGTTTTTAGCAAAATTTGCTTTCAAAGGCGCCTTCCCCTTTTTTTGTTTTTGAATTAGTTGATATTTTTTAAAATCTATTGTAGTTGGTGTCATAATGTTCATCCCACTTGGTGCTGGGTTTGCACTTGTATTGTTTTAAGTGGTTTTTGAGATAATAACAAAATACATTATTATATGAAACCAATTCAAATAAAAAAGTGTTGAATTGTAATAATATTTTATAAACAACATGTTGATAGCAATAAGAATAATATCAAATTATATTATATTGTGAATTTTTTTATAATTTAATTAAATAAAGTGATCAAATTATTTTTGAGAAAAAATGACAATATAGTATCTATCCTAATTATGTTAAGAATATTTCTACATAATTAAAAAAAGAAACTAATCCTAGGTGAATCAAATCATCATTAATATTAATATTAATTATAGTATCTATCAAAATTATGTTAATAAAACTCTTACACAATTAAAAAAAGAAAATAATCATACGTGACATTTACGTGGCATTCTACTCATATTTTTTTCTCTCTCCAGACCTCTGCTTTAATATATATATATATATATATATATATATATATATATAGATTTTACTGTGAAATATTAATCTTTAATAGAGTCAACCATTTTTAAAAATCTTCAAAAAAAAATAAAAAATATTGAAGTAGTTTAAAAGATTGTTGCCTAACGTTGGCAGGCTTTTCTGTTTTCAAACTTTTGGTAGGCTGTCCTATAATCTAAAGCAGGAATTATTAATCAACCAAAACATACATCAAACAAATTAAGTAAATAAATTACAATCACTAATACTATACACAAATACATTCGCATGACATAATTTTATAAAGTACAGAAAGAAAACGCATGCTGTGATCATCACCGAATGATTAATGTAAAATAAATAAACTAATAATAATTGAGTACACTTTAAGTTGTGAACTATATTTTATGAGCGTCGTGCTTTATAAGAAGTTTCTTAAACTCAAATGATAAAATTAAAATAGTTATTTAAACTTTTTTTATTATAAAAATGTTGTTAAAAATAAAAAAATATTACAAAAGGACAACGTATCGATATTTCTTAATATACAAGTATTTAAAAAAAAATAGATACGGAAAAGCAAGATATTTAAAGTTTGTAGATTTTTTGAACAATAAAATAAATCTCGGATATAAATATAAGGAAATATTTCTTTTTAAAAAGATCACAAATTATCGGTATTTCTTAATTCTTAATATACAAGTTGTATAAACTTGGTAAAATTATTCAATTATTGTTTTCCATAGTAATTGTAGAAAATATAATAAATGAGATTCCAAAAATACTTTTGGAATTGAAATCCTGGTAAAATATTAAATTATATAGATTCATTATTGAAAAGTTTGTGAAATAATATATTTAAAATTAGAAAAGACTTTGTTATATTTTGCAGGTAAATCATCGTCGTTTGTTAAAATGTAATTTCCATTTTTAAGAATCCTGATAATTGAAGATTCTATTTAGAAGATAAGTAATATGGTTATCTTTTAACTATTAAATATAAAAACTTGTTTCGTATCTTACCGATTTGCAAAAGATTTATTTTAAATATCTCTCCGTGTGCCTATAATATTATCTATAGTTAACCCTAACATCATAAACTTAGGGTCGCTTAGCAGTTCAGTGAAATAGGGCTTACATATCTTAAAAGAACAAACACGCATACATACACAACCGAACATATGAGTATAAACATAGAACGGATAATCAACAATTGAAGCAGCACATTGGGAGAAAACAATATGAGGAGAAAGACCGATATCATGCGAAAAAGAGCACAAACAGACAACACAATGGCAGGTAATACTTTTTTTTTTAATTATGCTTTAAACTTAATATCAGTAAGAATCTGTCGTACCCATTTTCCTGTAAATCATTTAAATATGCAGTTAGGCAACTACACAAATTAATTTCACATTATAAATGTTATTAGGTTTTATTTCACAACTTAAAAGGAATCATGTGCATAAATTATTTTTTACCCTTTTAAGTACAGTCCAATTAGTTGTTTTTCCCGAGATGTATGTCTTTGCTTAGTTATCTACAACCTGTGATACACCAATACACGATTAGTATTTAGTTGTACTTTATTAAATGTAAATTCTTTTTGTTTAATGTAAGGATGACATTGTGATACTTATCTTTTTTCATGCTGTGTTTGTTATCCAGAGTACTATGTTCCTTGACCTGAAATATTATTGTAATAAGTTTTAGATTCAACATGTACAAATAAATATTGCATTATAAATATAGGATAGAATATTCAAAAGTACTTTGTTCAATTGTTAGTATTTTAAAAGATATGTTTTCATTCGTGACATTGTTACACCTACTTAGACCCTGAACTCTATTCAAAGGCATTATCATACTACGATAGGTCATGTCAGGTTTCCAGACGATAAACTTTGACATATCTTTTAAAAATTCCCAGTTACAAAATTATGAATTGTATTATGTGCAGAGTTAATTTGTGTACTTATCTTTTTTCGGTTGTTAGTAGTCCATTGAATTATCTTGCTTGCTTCCTTCATTTTTGAGTAGCATTTTGCATGTTAAAGGAAAATATGTTAACATGAACTAACTTAAGTAAATAAAAAGCAAGGAGATTACAATTTTGAACATAACATACTCAGAGCAAAATGTTAATCTGTAAACATACTCAAAGTAGAATGAAAATATTTATATTTTTAAACATAAATATTTTTATTAAATAGATTGTTTTATAAAAATAAACCACATTTCAACCTGCCTCATAGATTAATCTTTCAGTGATAACATAATCAATTCCTACCATGTAGATCAAACAACATGCATAATTCTATAACAGAACACACTCCACATAAATCAAGAAATAATCATCTTTGTTTAAAAATAAAAAACTTCTCATAAGACTATACAAACAGTTAATCATTAAAGAAAAAATGACCAAACAATAGCAAGCATACAACATTAAACATGCAACTAACTAAAGTAAATAAGAAGAGAATCAATTACAAATTGTTAACATACGCATAGCTAAATGTGAACACATTAACATACTAAAAGCTGGATGTAAATATTTATACTTCAAAACATAAAAGTCCTGACCAGAACAATAGATCAAAATAAAGCAAACCCTTAAGATAATTGTACATGCAACAACCTCAATATTTATTTATTTATTTATTTAAATTTAAAAATAGCTAATTTAAAAAAATGATAATTGGCAGTAATAATTTTTAATTAAAAATTGAATAATATTTAAAAAATATTTTGCACGCATCATTTAATTTAACATTAGAATATCGATTAGGATTTTCATGTATAAGTATGCATATAAATGAAATCAGAAGTTTAATGATACTTTTACCTGTTTAAGATGGAAATCCGTATGGATTGTTATCTATCTTTGTTTGTCTCGTACTTTAAGATTAAAGTCTTCGACTAGATCCATCGTCAGCAACCCATCTTGCGTAAATAGATCCTCAAACCAAATGAGTTTCAAAATAAATAGAGAGATAATCTTTAGAATACAAAAAAATACCTGATGAGAATGGATCTAACACAATATACATATATTGAAACAGATCGATATAAATTTTTAATAGATCTAACACAAGAGACTGAATTTGAACCAGATCGAAATATTCTTTTCGTAGAAATAGAGAACAGAGACTGATTTTGAACTAGATCGAAATATTTTTGAAATAGATCTAACACGATAGGCTTATTTTGGATCAAATCCATACATTTTTTGAACAGATCTAACATAATAGACTGATTTTGACCCAGATCGAAAATTATTTTAAAAAAATAATTAAACAAATGAATGATTTTGTTCAAGATCGATAAAATATTAATAGTGAATTGTATTTGAAAAAATAAAAATAGTTCAAGAACCTGTACCTGATTAGAATCTCTGGAAATTTTAAGTTTGACATGAAATGTTTTCGTAGTTCGTAGATCTGTAGGGTTTGTGGTAGGTTACACACCGAGATATAAGAAACAAAATCAGATCTGTAGCGGGCTTGGAAGATTTTAGGTTTCTAGGTATGAGTGTCGGAGTTAAGCAGACCTCCGGGATGAGCGGCAGAGTGGAGCACATAGTATTTCTAGAGATGAGCGGCGGAGCATTTCTGGTGAGAAAAAAGAAGATAGACGGAGATGGCGAAGTAGCGGCAGAGATTAACTACGGTGTTGTGTATGAGCCTGAAGTTTAACGGTGGCCAAAGTTTGGAGCGGCGGGTTTTGGTTTCAGCTGAACGGCTGAGAAGGTGGAGAAGGTAGGGTTTGTGGGGGACGGAGACAACAGACGTCTGGGGTTGGCAAATGAGCCGATTTTTTAGGTTTAGGCTATTTATATTAGGGTTAGTTTGGTGAGGGTAGATTAGGACCGTTGGATGTGGTTTGGGATTTTTGAACCGTCTGATTTCGCCCGAGTTTAAATGGGTAGGTTTCTGAAATGGGTAGGGCCTTTTGTGTTGGGATTTTACAAACAATTGGGCTTAATTAACTTCAACTTTTCTTAATGGATTGGGATCTTAATAATTATTTTATTAAAATATATAAATTTAAACTATTATCTATAGAAAATAAATTTAAATTATTTTTATATGGAGTATAAAATTTGATATGTCTATGTATTTTCTTTTTTCTTCTTTTTTTTTGTTTCTTCGAATTTATTTACTATTTTAATTATTAATCCAATAACATTATATTATGTTTTTATTACATTAAATTATGAGTACATGTTATATTTTTAAAAATCAATACAAGTAGATTTATTTTTATAGTTGCTTATCAATTGAAGACATATTATCTATAGAAAATATTATTTTAATATTTTTGTATGTGTATGTGTATGTGTGTGTATATATAATTTATTAATTCTGAATTGATATAAGATATTAGAATAATAATTTTGCATATTTCTTATGATTTTTTATATAATTTGGAATTGAAATAAGGTATTAGAATAATAAATTTATTCATTTTTATGCATATAAAAAGAGCATGTATGTATATGTGTATTTATGTATATACTTTATTAATTTTGAATTGAAAATGGATATTAGAATAATATCTTATTATGATGTTATGTTAGTTTAATTGCACTATAATATCATAATATTGAGCTTATGTGAATTAAATTTGGACTCAAATTAAATTATTGATTGGGTTGGATTTAATCATTTAAAATGTATTGAATTATTGATTAAAGTCCATAAAGTATTTATAAATTAATTTTACTTATTTTAAGATTATAGTAATTTTAAAACTATATTATGATATTTTTAAATAAACTCTAACGATTGTCTTGGTCAGAATTAAATTAATTATGCGTTAATATATATATTTCAATATTTAATTTCGAATTCCATTGCATGTAAATTAATTTAATTTTGTTTGTAGATTTGATCATCTATTATCTATTATGATATAAGATGTTTTATCATATGTGTTTAATTTAAGTACTATATATGGTATAGTATACATTTGATTTTTTTAATCTCATTCTTTATTACTGTATATTAATATAATTTATTTTTCCGATTTTAATAATAATAAATTTATTTCGTATTGTTTGTGATTTCAGAGATTTATTACGGTATTAATCTGATTATTTTCCTTAAGCTACGTTATTATTCAATGACATTTGAATTTGGTTTTTAGTTGTAATTGTTTAGATTTAAGTAGGTGAGTAAATATTTGGCTGACACGTTGACTGCCTTCGATACTAGAAAAATAACCCAAGCGGTCGGGTGGATTGAACTTGAGCGGTTGCCCTGGATTGGACTTGCAATTGCATTGGTTGGACTTGTTGGCGAGTTGTATGGATCGGCCGAATCCTGGAGAAATCCCCTTTGGGAGGTTGCCCAATCATGATAGCKTGTACTTCTCTCTCATCTTGATTTGTCTCTTGCTTTCAAGGTGAACGCAACGTTTGGTCGGGTGTCTGAGGCCCCCATGTTCGCATCTGACATTTGGGTCACGTTTCCTTGGAATCCAATTCGGGATTGAGGGCGGAAGATGCAATAACAATTGTAGCGAAAACTAGAGTTATCAGATTCCCGACCACCATCACTCTGCAAATAGCCTTTGCATAGTTTACGAATTCTGCTTAGTAGGGACCTAAACACAGGAATGGTTTTTCTCAAAGTCAAACCACGCCTTATGACACCCCAATTATATATATTTAAATTAAAATATTCAAGCTTACTCGCAAGAGTACGAGGACACTTGTATGGTTGAAAGTTGACCCAAGTCGTCTCTCAAGGACAACAAAATTCGGGGTTTTAGAAGTTTGCTTTAATATAAACGTAAACTCAAATATTTTTGGGTTTGTTTGATTTTGATTAACAACTAAGAAATTAAAAGCAATAGCATAAACTTAATTTCTAATTAACTTAACTAAAATTCTCAACTAGAATTTAAAAGCATATATTTAACCAATTTTTAAAACCTAAACTTAAGAACTAAGTAGTTATCTAAGAGTAACTTACTTGAAATTTAAAACGCAACGATGATCAATTAATATAAACGAAATCAAATTGCTTAAACGGATCTAAAAAGCATATTTAAATTCAACGATCATGAAGCAAGCAAATAACATGAATCTTTAAGCATAATTGAAATTAGATAGCATAAATCAATTTGCATAAATAACATCAATGAACTCGAATCTCCAATACTTAATCATGAATCAAATAAACTAAATTAAAACTGAAATCTACTAGCTTGATTTGTTCAACAAAATCAATGTTCATAAACCAACTCAAGAATATCAAATAGAAGTAATTATCCAATGCTTGAACTATGAAAATTAAACTAAGAAAATAATAAAAAGATTAGAGTACTTATTAAGTCTAACAATTGCAGAAAATCCTCCAGCTACTCCGAAGAAAACGATGGATCTCGGACGTAAAATGGGTTGCGCACTCTCAAACGGCCTTCGGAACTTGCAAGCCTTGGATCCTTGAGCTTGAACTTTAATCTATGCTAATGGGTGTTGAAAATATGTTTCTAACCCTAGGAATACTTTTTGGTAAGTTTATAATGACTCTTGCACGCCCCAAAGTCGGATTAATGGTGTGGTATTTATAGAATTCCGAAGCTTGGAGAACAAGTCAAGTAAGTCGGTTACTGGGATCGATAGCGGTAACACTTACCGCTGGAGCTGCCGTTAACTCTTCTTTTTGCGTCTATGTTCTTTCCTAATGGTAGAGGCAGCGGTACGGTTGTAACCGTTAAGTGCGCCGCTAAGCTCTCTGTCTACCTTTAGCGATTAGGATAACAGTGTGGGTAACGATGTGGTAACCGCTAGGTGTAACGGTGGCAACTAGCGGTAAGGGACACCGCTAGAGCTAACCGTTAGCTTCAAAAACTTGCTACTTTTTCGCCAAAACGCTCGATTCTCGTCTCTTAATCATCAATCTTTATCTTTTACGTGCTGAGCTCCTCCGGTTACTTAGCTATAAGGTGAAAAACAGAAATAATTCACCTATTTGCATCAATTAAGATCAAAATGCGGTGAAATAAGATGGAAATACAAATATACGAATTTAAGCTTAAACTATCCAACTTATACAAAAAACAATAGGAAAAACTAACTAAATTACTAATAAAAATGAGCACAAATACGTGTTAATCAGTTATATGTTGTCGTGTCGCGTGTCACCCATCGAAAGGGGTTGAAGATATTAGTATATGGTGATGAAGATTTGGGATCGAACATGGTGTACAAAGAAGTATTCAGTAACGTATAATCTTAACGTTCATGTATGTAGTGTGGATTCAATTTATAATTTTTGAACTGTGGGTTTTTTAGTTATTTCTCTCAACCTCTATCTCTCTATTTATTTATATATTCACATAGTAAATAATAATAAAAGTAATATTAATAGAACTTGCATTTCTATATTTAACTTTATGTCCCATGCACGTGTGTAAAAATACTAGTATATTTGTAAATCTGTATAAAAAATTAATGGTCTTTCATTCCATTTAACAAGATTGTATAGTTAAAAAAATATCTACCTATAATTAAGCCTGTACAAAGATAAAAACACTCTTATATTGTTGGTTATGTGTTGGTGAACCTCTTTTTTTAATGACATTAATTAAGCCTGTACAAAGATAAAAACACTCTTATATTGTCGGTTATGTTGGTGAAACTCTTTTTTTAATGACATTTATTGCATTTTAATGTTTCATGGCAATCAAAACGGAGCATGTTCTTTTAAAGGCATTTTTTTTACTCTATTAAAACAAATCTATGATATGTTTGTTTCGCCTTAGTCTTTTTAACTGAAATATTCGTGTTTATAACTTCAAAATTCCAAATTAATACAAAAATCAACAAAATGTGGAAGATTCTGACCATTTTTTTTCCTTTTTTAAATAAAATATTATTTTGGGATTTCATTTCTAGCCAAGTTGTTGAGGATATTTTTAGGGTTTATTCCTTGTTAAGAACATATTATTCATCTTGTTTGTAAAGTAGTTAGATTTTTAAATTAAAAAAATATTAATTTAGCAACCTCTTTTAATTTTGACAATTTTAACTATTAGCATGTCAATACTATAACATAATATAAACCCTATCCTTTTTACATTTTATTAACTTTACGACAAATTATTAATTCAAATTGGCAATATATCGAACACAAATACAAATCTATTAGATCAATTATGAAAAAACTCGTAGCATCTAGGTTAATAACGTCATAAATCGGCCTAAAGTGTACAATTCTTGAAAATCTATAATGAGAAAATACCTAAAATTCTAGTATTGTAACCATATGACAGAAATAGTTTGATCAGTTAACGCTATTAAATTGAGAACATGCACATTTGAATCTTTCACACAATAATAAATGTCTCAACAAGACAACGAAACAAAACCACAACAATAAGACGTATCATGAAAGAAAATAGACAAATACAGACGAATTTTACCAACGGATTCTTTTCGTCGGTAAAACTTACGGATATTAAACATTACAAAAAAAAAAGTATTTTACCGAGAAAAAACCTAGGGAAACAATGCCCTCGGAATTTCAAAGGGCATTACCGATGGAAAGTATTACCGAGGGCATTACCAAAGGTCAATACCTTCGATAAAGCTCCCTTCAATAAATCATTTAGAAATACGATGTAGTGTTTGTTGTCATTAGTACCGAAGGTATTATCGAAGGTTTTTCGAGGAGAAATGTAACGAGTGCAATTACCCCTAAGAAAAATCGAGGGGAGTAGAATCCCCTCGGAAAAATTCGAAGGGAAATAATTCCCCTTAAAATTTTTCGAGGGGATTTTACTCCCCTCAGTTTTTAATATAAAAAATCAAAAAAATATAATTGCTTAAAAAAATCATATCCTATCAGTTTAGGCACGTGGGATGATTTTGACCCGGTTTTCACTATAAAAATATCATGGAGCATGTACGTATTTACACGTGTTGTGTAATTCGATCAACAGTATCCACGATACTATCGATCGTATTGTTCCATTGGAAATGCAAAGTAACAAAGTGTCGTAATTTTTGTGAAGGTAAGAGGTGTGTTTCGTTGTTTTAGGACCACGAGAGTTAATAATTGATCGGCAAATACGCTTTTTCTATTTTATTTTAATTTTTTTATTAAATTAAAATAAATTGAGGGATGTAGAATCCCCTCGGAAAACCCGAGGAAAAATAGTTTCCCTCGGATTTTTCCGAGGGGATATTACTCCCCTCGATTTTTTTAATTTAAAAAAAAAGAAAAAAATATAATTGCGTCAAAATAAATTTAGGCACGGGGGATAATTTTGACCCGAATTTCACTATAAAAATATTTCCGAACATGTTCGTATTTACACGTATCGTGTAATTCGATCAACAATTTCCATGACAAATAAGATCGATCGACTTGTTCCATTGGAAACGCAAAGTAACGAAGCATCGTAATCTTTGTGAAGGTACCACGAGGTGTGTTTCGTTATTTTTGGACCACGAGAGTTAGTAATTGATCGGTACATACGCCTTTTCTATTCTTTTTTATTTTTTTAAATTAAAAAAACTTAAGGGAGTGGAATCCCCTCAGAAAACCTGGGCGGATATAGTTCTCCTCGGGTTTTTTTGAGGGGATATTACTCCCCTCGTTTTTTTAATTTAAAAAAAATAAAAAAAATAGAATAAAATATAATTGAGTAAAAATAAATCATATCCTATCATTTTCGGCATGGGATAATTTTGAGCCGGGCTTCACTATAAAAATATCATTGATTTTATACGTATTTACACATATTGTGTAATTCGATCAACGGTATCTACGATACGATAGATCGACTTTTTCCATTGGAAACGCAAAGTAAAGAAGTAATTTTTGTGAAGATACCAAAAGATGTATTTTGTTGTTTTAGAACCATGAGAATTACTAATTGATCGGTAAATATATTTTTTCTTTTTTTTTTTTAATTTCTTAAATTAAAAACACCGAGTGGGGTAGAATCCCCTCAGAAAAACTCGAGGGAAAATAAATCCCCTCGAGATTTTCCGAGTGGATTTTACTCCTTTCGGGTTTTCTGAGGGGTAGTGTTCCCCTCGGTCCAATCCTTAAAATAGAAGCGGGTCACCCCGTTACTTCACTCTTTGCAAATCTAAAAAAATAAAGATTCGCCGCGCAACCGCCCACCACCTACGCACGTAGCCAGTCAGCCACTAGACCGCCCATCATTCGAGCCCGCCACCACCTCCAATTGAGCCCATTAGCTTCCACCGCCGCCCACCAGCCCGCCACCTTCAGCCGCTTGTCAACCACCACTGCATGCCCTCTGCGTCGCCGCCAAGCGAGCCCCGCCGCCCCCGCCCGTGAAGGTAAATTCTCTCTCCTTATATTTTTTAATTGTTTTATGAATTATATTTTTTTTCAAAAATTATATAAAATAATTATATAATTAGGATTTCATTTAGAGGTTATTGTATAATTAATATTAATTTAGGTATTATTGTATAATTAGGGTATAATTTAGGGATTATTGTATAATTAGGATTTTATTTAGTTTTTTTATATAATTAGCATTAATTTAGGGGTTATTGTATAATTGAGGCTTAGTTTAGGTATTATTGTATAATTATTGCTAATTTAGGGGTTATTGTATAAATAAGGTATAATTTTGGGGTTACTGTATAGTTAAGATTTAATTTAGGTATTATTGTATAATTATCGCTAATTTAGGGGTTATTGTACAATTGGACTTTATTTAGGTATTATTATATAATCAGCGTTAATTTAGGGGTTATAATTGGGGTATAATTTAGGGATTAATATATAGTTAGGGTATAATTTAGGATTTTTTTTTTGTATAATTAGCATTAATTTAGGGGTTATTGTACAATTAAAGTTCAATTTAGGTATTATTGTATAATTAAGATTTAATTTATGCAATTAGGGTTCGTTAATGTTCATTATAGGTTTAATTATGCATTTATATTTTAGTGTATGTGATGGTGGTTTTTCAATGCCGCGTTTGTTATTTGTGTTTAATGTAAGTATGTTATATTTTTTTGATATTATATACATGTTGCGATTGATTGATGTTGTGATTGGTTGGGTAGACGTCGATGATGACGTGGTGTACGGCGCCGGCCTAGAGGATTTGTCCCTCCAATAATGATTTTCAAAATTATTTTAAAAAATAATGGTGGTTTTGAAAAGTGTTTGATTGTTAGTGATGGTGGTTTTGAAATAATATGGTGGTCAGTACGTGGGTGTTGTGTTTAATATATATGTTACGATTTATTGATATTGTATACATGTTGTGATTGATTGGTTGATGTATATGTCGATGCTGATGTGGTCTACTGCGCCGTCCGGAAGGTTTCGTCCTCAAACAATGGAGTTTAAAATTATTTTGATCCACAATATAATCTTTCATTTTACACTCAAGCAATATACCTTAGACTCGTTTGAGACTTAGTATCGAATAGAGAGTTTGATACTAAATCCCGATTTGTTCACTTATTTAGATAGTTTGATAGCGTGATTGTAATATGACTTATCCAATGTATATGTTGTTTTTGTTGATTATAAAATTTTGGTTCCAGTAACTCTCTTTTGTTTTCAGGTGCACTAAAATATATGTGTACTTAGAGAACTAAGAGGAGATGCTGCCGAAATTATTAGTCAACAAAATTCATATAGTAAGATGTTGTATAAGTGAAGAATCACGTTTTCGAACCTTAACAATAATTCAATTATTTTCTAGCCACCCTCATGCTGCCATATTTCAATAAATCTATATAACAATCGTGTAATGATAGGATGAGTTCCGATCGTAGTTGAATGTACAAACGAATCATCAAAGACTTCTTATCCCCACAATCCGTGAATGGAGTCGAGAGCTTTATTTAATTTGCTCAAGCACATCCAGCACATAAGGACAAAGAAAGGTTGGAGTGTCCTTGTAATCTTAGCAGATGTAGGAATCATAGGTTTCTCGATATCAATGAGATTAAGTATCACCTAATTAGACACGAATTCGAGCCAAATTACTATATATGGATTTACTACGGAAATATCCGGCCCGCCACCTCTCGATGCCATCACGATTTTCACGTTGGAGGAAACCTCTTACATCGCTCCTAAAGAATCATCAAACACGTACATTAATATGGTTTAAGATGTAGCTGGTCCCGATTTTGACGTGGTTGTCGACATGGAAGAGTCACCGAATCCTGAGGACCAAAATTTTTATGGCATATTGAAAGCAAGAAATCAACGATTGTATTTGGGGTGTGAGGGTGATTTGTAAATATTTGTGTGTGATATTTGTGTGTTATTGCATTTTGTTTTGCGTGTTATAACGGGTTTTATGTAATTATTCTTCATGTTTTTCTTCTTTTTAGTATTTTTGTAGGTCGTTTTATTTTTATCTCGTTTAACACTTTTTCTCCCTCATTTTGTAAGTTGCCATTCTAATTACGCTTAATTTTCTTTTTCAGTTTTGAAGCGATGCATAACTGCCGTCAATCGATGCAGAACCGACGCCCACATTGAAAGCAACTGTTGATCGACATGCCGAGAATTTCCAGCATCCGTTGATCGACGCCACCCGTCGATGCATCATCGATGGGCACCACAAGCAGAGTCAACGCCCTTGGTCAATCGACACGCCAAGAACCATGCACCACCGTCGACCGACACCCGGCGTCAACGGTGGTCGATGCCAGAGACACCATCGGTCGATGCAAACCAATGGTCGATCGATGATCGTCATTTTCAAGAGAATTTACCATGATGCTCTCCTCGTTCAACACTATAAATAGGACGTTTCTCTGCAGAACACATCAGACACGATAGACTGGGACAAGAACCCATTTTCCAGCCTCTTAGGGCTGACAACCCAAGAGTGTTTATTGATTTCTTCATTTATCTTCCTTTTCCCGATTCAAACTTTAGTTTTTCAGTTTTAGTATATTTTAGATCGTTAATCGTTGCCCATTTCTTTGGACGTACGCTTTATTTTCATTGGTTTAATTTCTCATTCAAACGATGTTAATCTCCTCCGTTAATTAGTAAGATCTTTCATTTCCTCGCTTTTATTATTCGAATTCCTTATGTGCTTTGATTATGAATTTTCTTGTTGGGTTTGTGATATTCTTTATTAGTAGTTGTGTTTGCGTTGAGTTTTTATTATTGTATTGCTTGATGCTTGTTGGTTAAGATTCACGGGTCTAGTGCCTAGAATCATTTAGAACCATCAATTGGGATAGTTGGGTGTTTAATTTACAAGTTGGGATTAACAACCCCAACTCGTAAATTAAGTGTTCGATAAAATATCAATTGATCGTGGAGACGATTCTAGAGCCCTAGACCCCGTTTTATTAATCTTTTCCAAGTTTTTGATTTCATTGCCCGTCGTTTGAATCGTCATCTTAGTTATTACAACTCTCAAATCGAAAATTAACCGAGTATTTAGATTAGCTTTTTCATTTTTTCTTGTTTGTGAAATCAAACACGAGAACCACCTCCGATTAGTCTTCCTTGAGAGATTCGACTCGAGTCAACTTGCCACTTACAACTGCTTTGTTCTCCTGCGGACGAGCTTTTTATTTTCAATAAAAAGTAAGTGTTTCGATTCAAAATTTAGCACCGTTGCCGGGGAAGGCTAAAGGTTGTGATTTTTATGTTTGCTCTTCGTGATCTTTGTTCGTGTTTTATTCGTTTTGTTTGTGTTTATTGTTTGTTTGTGATTTTTCTTTTTGTTTGTTTTTATTATTTTCCGCCGGTATGTTTACGCTCTAGTGTTGAGTGTTGTGTATGTAAGGTCCATCCCTTGAGGCCTGAGATTCAACGAGCCAAAAAAAATGTTTAACTCGTATGGTAACCCGTACGCTTATCGTGCTCCTCAACCGGCCATTCCATTGAGCCCTGTAATGCGGGAGTACGATTTTCACGATTGGTACTTGGAGCAACTCCCAGCTTTTCATGGGCTTCCGAGCGAGGATTCGCTGGAGTTCATCCGCGAGTATGATGCCATCACCCAAACTTTCCCACTTCTGGGCCTTACGAAGAATGAAGTGAAGACGCGACTCTTCATCTTCACGTTGAAGGATCGGGCAAGAACATGGTTCATGGACTTAGAGCCCGAATCCTTGAAAATGTGGGAGAAGTGTACGATCAGTTTATGGGGATGTTCTAATCACCTGAATGGACCCCATATTTAAATTCGTACAATTCGAGCCATAATGATCCGTACACTTCAACCGATCACTACGATCCTAGTTTTGACCCTCACACCCCACCACATAATTCTTATCGCCCGATCTTTAACGAAAATTCTTATAATCCGGGCTTTGAATCTTCATATGCTCCCCTAGCCTCACATTTTTATTACACGGTATATGACTCGTATGCTCCACCCAACTCTAATTCTTTCTATCCGAGCTACGACTCTTATGCCCCTCCTAACTCAATTCTCTACTACCCGAGCTATGAAGAATATACCCCACAACCTCCTCCCGACCACAACCAACAAATCTACTATCATCCCAATGCCCCTCTCAATAATGTTCCTTACTCGGTTATCCATGATGTGAAATGTCTTCCTTTTGATGAGTTGCCGATTCTTGATGTGGTGGAGCCCACCTTGGATGTTGGTAATGCGAGGTTGAACGCTCGTTTGGGAGGGGTGTGTAAGGAGGTTGAGATTGGTTGAATGCATCACCCCCTTTGTGATATTTGATGAAGTTTTGGATAGGAGTGTTGGGGTGTTGCCGTTGGAGTTTCCAGTTGGTGTTGAAAATTCGAGTTTACTCGATCTTTGTGAGGATTATGAAGTAGTGCAAATTTGGGAGATGTTGAGATGGCCGAACCTCTTCTTGTGCCACCTGAAGCTTTGTTCGAACTTGAGATGGAGTTGGTGGAAGACATAGTTGAGAAGGGTTCCGATCCCCCTTCCCTATGCCCAGATATGACACTTTGTGCTTCTGAGAATGTTGAGGAGGATATCAAAGAAATGAAGGAGGTTGGGTTGGACAATGGTCGTTCCTTTGGTTTGACCGATTTTCTAGTTATTCCGGTGACCAAGCATCGTCCCACACTCCGGTTAATTTGCGATCTCTTCATGGTGATCGATTACTCGCATTGCATTTCCGATCACCGAAGCAACTTGAAGTTTTCATACGACATGCCTATCTTGCCCGCTTTGGTGATTTTCATCACCCGTCCTTGCTCTTGGAAAACACTAAGGCGTGGCACGATCGTCACCTATTCCTGGATCCCGGATAGCATCGATCGTATGAGTCGTCGAGCTTTCAACGTTAATCAAGCACTTCTTGGGAGGTAACCCAAGCTTTTCGTATCTTTTTGCGATTTAGTATATTTCTTCTCTAACATTTCTTTGTTTTTGTATTTTGTCGCGTTTTTCTTTGTTTTTCTTTGTTCTTAGAACAGTTGGAGGAATTCTCGTTGAAGAACATTGATCAATCGAGTGAGAAACGAGGCGTAGGGAAGCAGTCATCGATCAATGCCAGAGTCGATGCGGCGTCGATGCCTTTGTGCTACCGACGTCGATTGACCAAATAATCGATGCAGTTATGAACAATGTCTCTGTCCAAACCGTCGACGCTCTGTCGATCGACGAAGGTGGTCGACGAACTCTCTGTTGCAACCACCGATGCTCGTCGGTCGATGACCTCTCTGTCCCGACCATCGACCTCATCGTCGATCGACGGCCCGTAGACCTACAGATCTCTGTCCAAACCGCCTGATTGCTGACTTGAAATTCAGATTTCTAACCCGACCCGTAGACCTACAAATCGACCCGCAGATTCATCTATTAAAAACTGCCCCCCTCTTATTTTTTACTTTTCACAACATCAAGGAATTCCCAACGGTTATCTTCCTTCCTCTTGTTCTTTCCAAGCCACCAACAAATATTTCTCCATATTTCAACAAATCACTCCATTTTCTCGGCGACACTCCACCAATATTCATCTATTCCGAAGAAATTCCTACACCATTTCCATACTTTCCAAATTTTTCTCCAACTTAGACAAAAAGGGGAGGAAGTTACAATTCGGGTTTCAATTCCGGTTACAAGCCTAATTATCGATGTAATTCTCTAGAACCGCAACTTTGGGATGTATTATTTGTTGTTTGAGTGAGATTGGGGGAGCTTTGGGTTCAGATTTTCCTCAAATTCCCTTTCCTTCGAACACGCACACCAAGTGTTCGAAAAAAGTCTTCAGAGAGCCCAAAATTCAAAATTTCCTTCTTTTCGAACCCCTTTCATTCCTAAACTCGAAACCATGTCTTAGGCGACAAAAGGAAAGATATCTCGGGAAAATACGGTGCCCCATTTCTGATTTACGACAAAGAGGAGGGGAAGACTTTCATGGTGATCAACGATTGGGAGTATGCGTCCAATCGAGTCATTAATCGTCGACATCGAGGCACGGGCCCAAGCGGGATCGGGACATCATGCCAACATCTTTTGGTACATCCAAACACTTGGTTGCGCCAGATTCATCCAGATGGACTTAATCGGTTATCACGAGCTCATGCTCGAGTTCTTTTCCGTGTTGAAAGTTCTTGCCGATAGTATGTTCTTGTGCCGATTGGCGGCAATGACATTGGGATGGGCGAGCGAGATTTTGAAGCAATTTTTGGGTTGTCGAGAGTGAGAGTTCACCCGAACCCCCAAGATAACGAATTCAACGACGGTCTATTTTGGGCCGACATCGTAATTGTGCTACCGAGAAATCGCACCCGGTATCCATGTACGGGTATTCGCGACGACGTCGTGTACGTCTCCTACAAGATCTTGACACATGTGGTATTATGCAAACAGGAGGCCACAAATGTAACCAAGCTGGAGCTCTTCGTGCTTCAATGCTTGCTCAACGGGCGCCGACCCCGACTTTATTCTCTTATATTAAACGGACTCCACAACATCGTGGAAAAGAAGCCGGGGAGCAAATCACCACGCCTTTCGTTTGCCCCGTACATAACCGGACTCGCCCGTCACTTCGGGTATGACCCGACCGATATTGGTCTTTCTCCTCTCGGGACCTCGCCTCTCCCTATTGTACGTGGACCGGCTCCTCGAGCGTGTAACACCAAACAAGATGGATCCTCATCGTGACTCACCAACGAACATGACGAGGTGGCCCCATAAACGGCTCCACAAATCGATTCAGGCCTCAGCCCCAATTGGAATTGTTTTTTCGAGGAGAATCGAGCCTTTCAGATGAAGATGTTCGAGAAGCTTCAGTTGATGGACGAGAAAATTAATACTAATCACGCAAGTAGTCAACGAAGCCTTCAAAAGATCAAAACTCGTCTCTCCCGTCTCGAGGAGTCCCAGCCGGAGATGGACCTCGATGACAATCCTAAGACACTCGCTCCAACGAGTTCTAAGAATAATAATAAAATAATTAATGTTTCTGCATTTTCTTGTGTGTTTTTTTTTTCTTTTTGTCCAGTCTCCTTTCAACTTCAAAGCCCGTTGGACGTTCTTGGACGCTTGACTCATCACCACAAGCACGATCATAGGGATGTCTCTCTCTCTCTTTCCTTTTTCCATACCTTGTTTAGTTTTACGTGTTTTACAATGTGGACATTGTATGGTTTAGGGGTGTGTGTGTGTGTGGGAGAGAGAGAGAGTGATTTTATATTTTTTAAGTTTACTTATTATCTAAATTTAGCAATTACTTTTATTTATATCAACTA
>BMAC01000246.1:147345-172551 GCA_014905375.1 Phtheirospermum japonicum | reverse complement strand
GGGTGGTGGTTGTCTTTGGTTAGTAATTTTTTGTATTGTAAATGAGCTCTCATTTTCGTATTGTAAATATCGTACTCGTTTAGTACCTAACCTCTAGGGGTACTAAAAAAAAAAGGAAAAAAAAGAAAGCATAAAGAAAAGAAATAAAAAATAAAAGTACAAGAAGAGAAATCCTTGTACAAGTGAAGTTCGTATAAAAAGTCGTACAGCCTTTGTATGCATTTTTATTTTCACTTTTTAGATTTTTTTGTTAAAGAGGTGTATAGATGACTCGGCTAGTCGGGTGCCAATTTAGCGGTTTGTACATGAATAGACTTGGGCCGAGACATGGACGAGGGACGTACATGGAGGGCAATACATTACTTTTAGGTGGTCGGAAGATAGTATAAATTTTTTATCTCAACGTATCATGTCGTCATTTTAGTTGAGTTTCTAGTAAATTTAATGCATTAACTTCTCGAATCTTTTGACTGCATTAGTGGTTAGTTCATCGGGTGGCTAGGTTTTTCTTGTCTACATCTAGATTCGATTTTGTTTGAGGACAAGCAAAAATCTAAGTGTGGGGAGTTTATTTGTACATATTTGTGTGTGATTTTTGTGTATTTTTGCATTTTGTTTTGCGTGTTATAACGGGTATTAGGTTATGTTCTTCTTGTTTTTCTTCTTTTTAGTATTTTTATAGGTTGTTTCATTTTTATCCCGTTTACCACTTTTTCTCCCTCATATTGTAAGTTTCCTTTCTAATTACCCTTAATTTTCTTTTTCAGAATCAAAACAATGAAAAACGGACGAGCGACACATAGCTGCCGTCTATCGACGCGTTGTTGACACCGCCCTTCGATGCAGAATCAACGCCTACGTCGGAAGCAACTGTCGATCGATGTGCCGAAAATTTCCGGCATCCATCGATTGACGCCGCCCGTCAACGCATCATCGACGGGCACCACAAACAGAGTCGAAGCCCTTGGTCGATCAACACGCCGAGAACCACGCACCACCGTTGATCGACGCTCGACGTTGACGATGGTCAACGCCAGAGACACCGTCGATCAACGCAAACCGACGGTCGTCATTTTCAGGCAAATTTACCACGATGCCCTCCTCGTCCAGAACTATAAATAAGACATTTCTCTGCAGAACACATCAGACACGATAGACTGGGACAAGAACCCATTTTTGAACCTTTTAGGGCTGACAACCCAAGAGTGTTCATTGATTTCTTCATTTATCTTCCTTTTCCCGATTCGAACTTTAGATTTTCAATTTTAGTATATTTTAGATCGTTAATCATTGCTCATTTCTTTGGACGTACACTTTATTCGCTTTGGTTTAATTTCTCATTTGAACGATGTTAATCTCCTTCACTAATTAGTATGATCTTTCATTTCCTCGCTTTTACTATTCGAATTCCTTATGTGCTTTAATTATGAATTTTCTCGTTAGATTTGTGATATTCTTGATTAGTAGTTGTATTTGCGTTGAGTTTTATTGTTGGATTGCTTGATGCTTGTTGGTTAAAATTCACGGGTCTAGTGCATAAAATTGTTTAGAACCATCAATTGGGATAGTCGGGTGTTTAATTTACAAGTTGGGATTGACAAACCCAGCTTATAGATTAAGTGTTCGATAAAATGTCAATTGAAATTAAATCTAAATCTAGAAAAAGAAATTACATCAAAGCTTCAAATTGAATCTAAAACCTAAGAGAGAGAAAATAGATCTTAAAAACTAGAGAGGATTTTTTTAATCCCAAACCCAAGCTTGGGTTGGGAGAAAATGAGAGGTGTCTTTCAAAAATGAGAGTTGTAGTCTATTTATATTACATTTAATTGGGTTTAAATGGGCCAAATTAGCCTTAGAGGCTTAAAATTCCCGGGTTTGACCAAGTTTGACCCGGAGGCACCTTCCTAGACCCTTGGCTAGCTTTTTGGCACATTTTGGCTCGATATGGCTCGACTCATGGCTCGATGTGGCTCGGCCATGGCCGAGCCTGGGCGCTGGTCGGCTAGGCGAGTGCTGGCGAGCAGGCGCTGGGCGCTGGCGAGAGGCCGCGCGCAGGCGCGAGGTTGCGCGCGCGGGCGCTGCCTGGAGATGCTGGGCGCGTGCGTGTGCTGCCGGCGGATGGCGCGAGCGGGCGCGAGCTGGCGCGCGCGGGGCCGGGTGGCACGAGAGGGCGCGAGACTAGGCCACCATTCCAGAATYTTTGGGCATTTTTGAGCCTCTCTTGGCCTGAATTTTAGTCCTCAATGCCTTAGCCTATAAATAGATATTTGAACATAAAAACCCAAGAATTTCACCAAATCTCAAGGTAATTGAACAAATTAAACCAAATTAAATATAAAGTTGGCAAGAAATACGAAAAACAATAAAACAAGAAAAACGACCTAAAAACCTAACGGAAAACGACTCAAAACTACTAAAATCAATAAAAAATCTATCTAAAAACACGAAGAAAAACACAACAATTACATGCAAAACAATCGTGGAGATGATTCTAGTGCCCTAGACCCCGTTTTATTAATCTTTTCAAAGTTTTTGATTTTATTGCTCGTCGTTTGAATCGTCATCTTAGTTATTAAAACTCTCAAATCGAGAATTGACCAAGTGTTTAGATTAGCTTTTTCTTTATTTTCTTGTTCTTGAAATCAAACATGAAAACCACCTCCGATTGGTCTTCCTCGAGAGATTCGACTCGAGTCAACTTGCCACTTACAAATGCTCCATTCTCTTGCGGACGAGCTTTTTATTTTTAATAAAAAGTAAGTGTTTAAAAAGTTCGATTTAGAGGGACATACCAAGTTGTCATAAGTTTCCCATCTCATGAATTTGAAGTCAGGGAATCACATGTCTCATAAATGTTATGATCAACTGAGTGAATTAATCAAAGAGATTGTTTCAAAAATAATTGTATGATCTATTGGAGAGACGATTCTAATTTGACCAATTTGAAGTTTTGTAATGAACTTTGGTTTAAACGTGTTTCTCAAGACAAAAAAAAAAAAAGTTCGCATCGCGTACAAGAAGATGTTCTATTTCCCATTAACTTTTCATCTATAGAGATTGTACGCATCTAAGGCTACAACAAAAGATATGAGGTGGCATGCTAAACATGTGATTGAAGATGATATTATGCGCCACCCATCCGACTCAAAATCTCAAAAACATTTCAACCAAACTCATCCAGATTTCGCGGTTGAAATTCGAAATGTGAGAGTGGGTCTTTGTACAGATGGTTTTCAACCATTTGAAAGTTTTGTCACACAATATTCATAGTGGCCTATCATAGTTACACTCTACAATTTGCCTCCTTGAATGTGTATGAAAGAATTGTTCATGTTTCTCAACATTCTTATACCAGGGCAAAAGAATCCAAAAGATAAGCTCGATGTGTTTCTTCAACTTCTAATCGCCGAATTGAATCAGTTGTGGACAGTTGAGGATCCCTCATATGATATCTCTAAAAAAATAAAAATTTCAATTATGAGAAGCCCTTATGTGGACAATTAGTGATTTTTTTGCGTATTCTATGTCGCAAACTAAAGAACAGTGTGCAAAACAAGGCAGGTGTTGAAGGGTCGATAGTAAACGCATATCTGGTTGAAGAGGTACCAACTTTTAGTCCGTAATATTTTAAAGATTACGTGTTAACAAAAAGAACATATTTTCCTAGAAATGACGATGGTCAGGATGGTGTAGATGGTGTTGATGAAGTTCCCTCGATCGTTAAAAAATATGGGGAGATATTTGGTATAATGGGAAAAAAATTCCTAACTAAAGTAGAATACAACGCCGCAAGGATATAAGTTTTGCTAAATTACTAAGAGGTCTAAGAATATGTTAGGTATAAATAATCTTTTCAATTTCTCCTATATATATATATATATATATATATATATATATATATATATGTACTAATAATTTTTTACTCAAGTTTCTAACAAATGATGTAGTATTTACATGGAGAGCATTCAACGTATCCAACTAATCATTACAGATGATAGGCTAAATGAAGATTTAAAAAATGGATTTGTCAATTGGTTCAAACATTACGTAAGATGTTCAATACTAAGATGCAAATCATTTAATTACCGTATGGATTTATCTAGTATATTTATTAAATTAAAAATAATTACTCAATGTTATAGGATAGAGATTCTTCAAACAATTTGATTGATATGAACATTAGGAGCCTAGCAGAGGGTCCATGCGTAATCGATCCTTGATATAATCATCATTGGATGATGATATGAAGTCCACAGGATATTCTCGTCTTCCTGAAATTTTACGTAGGTCGGCACAAGGCTCCATGGTGAGGATTCTATGCTTATTTTCTGGCCCGCGGTTAATGGCCCTGGCGTGTATTCTTCATTTCTTCGATCATCTTTTCCTTTCTGCCATTATATCAACTTTCCTGGCCCGCCAAAATATCCTCCATTTCCCCTTGTTTATTTGGAGATACCAATCCCATCAAGCTTTCAAGGAGTCCCTTGTCGACATAGCAGGGTTTGTCTTTTGGCAGCTCCTTCCACTCCTTTGTTCCTATGTGGATAGCCCTTTGTTTGATTACGTCCGGAGTCTTTTTCTTACGTTCTTCTTCTGGCTGCTTCATCTTTTATTTTTCTGGCAAGGGTGGTGGTGTGGTTGTTGTTTTGTTTGTGTCCCCTAGTGGTGGTGTTTGATCGTTCCCAATGTCTCCTTCTTTCGACTTACTTGTGTCCCCATCAAAATTCAAGTGTTGAGGTGTGACACCCCTTCCTTTCATGATTCGTTTATGAAAAATCTTACACCTTTCGCTCAAGGACTCTTTGTCCTCTTTCCCACAGACGGCACCACTTGATGCGACCAAAAATATTGGTGCCTCAAGAATAGTAAGTGTTGACCTTTAATACACAGTCTGCGACCTTATATCCTCCAGAAAGCTCCTGGCGACCTGATCGATCTTTCCTGCAAAATAAATCCCAAGTCAAGAAGGGGGACAACCCCAGCTTAGCCCTCCGATGCTTAAGTTAGAAAGTGTTTGAGAGATATGCTGGAGCTCAAAACGTAGGATGTAAAATCAACTTAGAAAAAAGAATGAGGCTTGAGTCTTCTTTATATAATAAGAGAAGTATTCCCAATCTAGGGTTCCCCTCTCCTATTAAAAGTATAATTTCATAAATAGTGACCGACTTAGAATTATGATTCCTCCTATATGCTAAGTTTTCATAAATAATATAACTCTCACTGAATTACCCTAACAACCATATCCATAATTATAGTCCGTCGGGACCCCATAAGATAGCCCATATTAGCCCATCAGAGCCCAAAAATCATGAGGCCCAACTCTCAACGCCAAGCTACCACTCAGCGCCAAGCTGATATAATAGTACTTATATCATAAGAGCTCGCCACTCCTATACCTCAGGTCTCTACCCTCCAAAACAGCTCGCCCAACTCCCAGAATGATTGCACCTTCTAAGAAATGAGGTCGCTTACTAAAAATCCACATAAAATACCTGCATGTTGCCGACGTGAATATTTGATATCGTATCAAGTCATTTGCGCAGTGCATTCCTTATAACATACCCTTATTCCATTTTATAAATAATTAGTTAATCAATAGTCTGAATATTACCACATATTCAGTTTTTCCAATATAACAACAATATCAATCGTTTATATATGATAATAATCAACCCACAAAATTCATAAAGATCTACTCCCTCCACCCCGTTCTATCTGTAAATTTGAGATTTTTTTGTCTCATTCTATCTGTCGCATTTATATTTTCAAGAGATAATCATTGTTATTTTTTACCCAATAGAATTAAAGACTACTTTACTACTTTTACCCCTACCTTTATTATTTCACAATTTTAATTATTTAAAATAAAAAGATATTATGGTAATTTGATACCTATAATTATAACACCAATCATTTTTCTTAATTTTCGTGAAATAAACAATTATGACAGATAGAATAGGACGAACATAGTACATTTTTTCAGAATGCTGCTCCAACAAGATAATTACACTTCATCCACATGCAATAGTAATTAAAACTACTCAGAAACCCTAAGTTCACAGCATTAGAAATCACCCAACAAAAAAAATTTCACAACACAATTGTTTTAGTTTATTATGTTTAAGAGGTAATAAACGTTTAATCATACAATTACCAACACTAGCGTTTGTAGTCCAACGGTTAGGATAATTGCCTTCCAAGCAATAGACCCGGGTTCGACTCCCGGCAAACGCATAAAGATTATTACTTTTTATCTTTTCATTAACAGATTGAATTTTTTTAACCAAGCTCTCTTGTGTGTCTTTTATTCGTTTTTCATTTTTTCATTTCTCATATTACAGAGATGTCTCTCTTGATATCAAATTATTAGTACGACAAGAAATTGATATGATTAAACCCGGGCTATCAACCTATCACGCATGGTATATAGGGAGCATTAGCAATCACTAATTAAAAGATTCGTATACGATAATCAATCAAAATCCTAAAAGTCCCCATATAGTTTAATTATTTCAGTTAATCGAAATGACTAATTATGTGACAACTACTAGGCAAGTTATAATAACGTAAATATGATGAAATGTTAGAAAATGGGTATTCGCAAAATGGTATCTGGGTCCATTATTCATTTAGAGACGTGTTTTAATAAATCTTAGAACATAATAACTTTAAAACTATGTTAATTAATTAAATCGTAGTACAAGACAAGTAAATTACGTGCGAGTCAAACAGCAATAGTTTGTAAATAGCGTTGGCAATGTATACTATGATAAACAAGTCACATGAGAAAATAATAAATAGTCTTAATAGATAAATGGCACTATACAATTAACGTTTAATTGCCACATGTTTAATCAATATGTCATAGTTTACAAACCACGTCAACTAAAAAAATCGCAATAAACAACTATTGCCAAGCAAAATTAACCAAATAATGTAAAATTGGAAATTCAAGCTTGATTAGGACTCGAAAAACCCAACCCAGTCGAATTCTAAGGCAGTGAAGGCGTTGACTATCAAGTATTAAGTACATCGATAGAACGTTTCTTGTTGAGAAGGCTGGTTCAATTAAGAGACGTCATTTGGGAGGTCTAATCTGATTTGACTCCTGATTTTGTTATAGGTGTTGGTATCCAAATTAAATTCATGTCAGATTTGGTGGATTATTCTCCTTTTTTCTTTTCTTTTTTTATAATGACATTTATTGCATTTCAATATTTCAACTTTCAAAGCAATTCAAGGCAACCAAACCGACTTATTTTGTTTCGCTCAATATTTTTAACTGAAACTTTTGGTATTTATAACCTTTGATTTAAATTTCGAAAATTAATATTGCACAATCATAAAATTTAATTTGAAAATAAGTCATCTATAAATTAGTAGAAGAAATTAAATTAGCTATTCTAATTGAAAAATAAATTACATATAGAATAATCTTAATTAAAAAAAGTAATTATAAAAATAATTAAATAAGTTGTATTTATAATAAAAGTTGAAATATTTGAAATTCTAAATATTTTATATATGTAATTTACGATTTATTTGCAATAATTTGAGTATGTATCTAAATATTAGTAATAAATCAATTTAAACATAAAAATATAAATTTATATAATAATAATTAATTAATATTTATTTGACAACGACACAATGCGACAAGGCTTGAAAGTATGTCATCTTTTGATTTATTTCAAAGTATGTAACTAATAATTATTAAAATATAAAATGAGTTAATAGTATAATAAATTAATATAGACATGAATTAAAAATGTGACATCTTTTGATTTTTTCTAAGTATGCAAATAAAATTATTAACGAATTAATATAAATATTAAAATATAAATTTATTTAATAATTATAATAATTAATAAATAGATTAGGCGTGTATAGAGCACGAGTTGAAAACACATCCTTTCAATTTTTTATTTTAAATTTAAAACTCTATAACTATCATAACTATTTTTTATATTTAGTTTTTTGTAAATTCGGTGTAATACATCTATATTAAATATTCCAAAGAATTATAGGTTCCCTTGCGAGACCTTATTAAATATTGAGAATTTTGAAGATAAATCCCTAATTCAACTTTCATTTTGTGGTCCACTCCCCACACAAATAAATTTATCTTTCACTTTCTAATGCAATTTTGATTTTTAGGTCCACTCCCTTATATTATAAAAATCCAACTTTGCCCCTGTTTAATGAATTTTGTCCTTTTGTGGATGAAAGTCAAATTTTATGGTTTAGAATCTGAGTACTTACTTTCAATGTAAATGATACTTAATAGTTATGTACTGAATACTTCGTGTCTTTGCAATTAATATTTAACTTAGAATACTAAGAAACTTTTCATGAAAATGTTCCCATAAAATGGTACCAAAGCCTATGTTTATTAAGAACTTATAAGAAAATTTTATTATAATTATGCAATTAACTTTTGGTGAGGAGAATTATCTCTAAAAGTGTATCCAACGAGTGTTCGAAATATATTCATTTTAGGTGATATTTTCAAATCTTGGAAATATACGAGTTGGACCATCAAGAGAAAATAATATTGGGACAACCAATATGTTGAACAAGCTCTCGCCGGAGTCAACAGGGAAACCTTGAGATAATGCGAGAAACAAAAGGCGTAACACCTGAGTTACCTGCTGCTCATGAATCCCATAAATCTTAGAGAAATCCACAAAATGGTACAAGACATCGACCACCATCAACAACGTATTCAGGTACAGATGAAAGAGATACTTGAACATCAAAGAGAGACACGAGAAATACTAATTGATGTTAAAAACGAGTCAAGGCCCTTGAAGCTAAGCGAAGTACATCCGGAGGAAGACGACTTATAACTTTCGAAACGGAACCCCTTCTATATCAAAAGGGGAAACCGACCGAGATTATAAGACAACCAACAGAGGAAGAAAATATGATGGCTCTAATCAAAGGAACTCCATTACAGCCCAAAAAGTAATGAAGAAAATCAATATTGAAGATCTACATGACCTTATCGAATCCTTCACAGGATTAGGTATTGTGGATCAAAAAATGAACTCAGGAGATTCTTCGGCCTTGGTTCCGAGAAGCGCTCCTGCATCATCACCAACAAGTTTCAATTCAGGTGAAAGTACGACTTCACATGAACCAGTACCAGACGCACCAATATCACATGTCAGTGACTTCACCATAAAAGGAGATCCTACATATATAGTGGGTACCAGACAACGTTTCCGAAGGCCCA
This sequence comes from Phtheirospermum japonicum, assembly GCA_014905375.1. Taxonomy (NCBI): domain Eukaryota; kingdom Viridiplantae; phylum Streptophyta; class Magnoliopsida; order Lamiales; family Orobanchaceae; genus Phtheirospermum; species Phtheirospermum japonicum. Next base: position 163,310 of record BMAC01000246.1, on the reverse strand, counting down.
ATATTCTCAATACGCCATACGGGAAGTCTCAACTTGATTCCATACATCCGTATGGATTAATGTTAAATCCGGACATCCCTAATTTCAAGAATCGAGAGATACTAATAGACGATTGAGCATCTGTAATGCGAGTTGCGGCTGGAACTCTCAGTCTAGAGAAAGAATGGTTCATTTTACTCCTTGAAATGAGACTTGAAGGATCGGTGAAGATCACATGGGATTTAACAGGATCAGATATAAAAATGGGGGTTATATCTGGTGAATCATTAAGAGGAATAGTCGATAATATGGTTAAATTATTCAAGATCCATTTTATCGGCACAGGATATTTTGAGGGTATGGAAGAGGAAAATATGAAAAATATCGACAAGTCCTCTATTACCTCGAGTTACGAGATATTTATCATGTAAACGAATATATCCAACTATTCACTGAATACTAGTGGAAAGCCAAAGTGAATGATGGAGATGCGGCACAACTTTTCTTTGCGAAAATATCAATCCCTTGGAGAGATATGTTGATTCAAGAATACTAGCCAACAACTGATATGATACGCTTTCAAGAAGGATGTCATTCCTAAAAGTCAAGTTAGCAGAGTGGTTCCACTAGGCGGCGTTCACAAGAATTACAAAAGATTAGAAGGAATTAATAAATTATTTCCCCTATGTTGTGCTGAAAATGACATTCCAACAGTAGTCGGAGGTCATCCACAGAGACATAAGCAGAAGAAAGAAAGAAGCCACTCTTATGCTCATAAAAACAAAACAAAAAAAGGTTTCGATGAAAACCAAGAAGGTTCTGGTCAAAACAAAGGCCAAGTACTATAAATTACGACAAAGGATGGGGCCAAGCCGAACCTGAGGCTCGTTTTCAAGCCAAGGAAGCACCAAAAGGACTCCAACAAAGAAGAGCTTTCAGACGAGCTCACACCAAAGCTAATGAAAGTTCTAAAGATTGCAACTACTGAACGTGTGGAGTAAAAGGGCACATTTCTACAAATTGCCCTAAAAATCAAAAAAGAGGAGTTAGACAGTTCGAGACAACCCAAGAGTTTGAAAAAGTTGTATATTATCAAAATTTGGTACAGGTGTATTAATTTGAGGATATACTCTCAGACGAAAGCATTTATGAAGAATAAATTTACTCTGAAGATGGAAGTGAATCAAAGTGAAGGAGAATTTCTTCAGTAAGTTGTTAGAGAGTATATGTTAGGATTCCTCTCATATACAAAGGTTTCTCATAAGACACTTATGAGAATAATGAAAGAAGATTCAAAACTCCAAATATATGAAGAATTTACAATAGGAGAGATGGAAAAGGCGATGGATAAGTTGGGGTTGAGAAAACTGAAATGCCAAATTATCTATAGAATTCCCACGGGAGAATTCGCGATACCTACGGAATACACATGAAACCAAATCGAGATGCAACTAATCCCCTATAGAGAAATCCAAGAGATTAAGAGCGGACTTAAAAGAGAAATGGCGAGTATACTTTCATGGATCCACATTGGAGCCATTAGAGTAATTATAAAATCAACTTTTAAAGAAGGAGTTGATTCGCCATTAAATCTCTCTCTCTTTGATAAAAGAATCTCGAATATCAAAGATTCTTTTCTTGGAGCAATCACGGGAAAATTATACGCTGTGAAATTGGCATTCAAGTCCACCCAAGAATTGTGTATAATTTGGCAGATCGAGAATTCAGTAGAGTCCTTACCCTTCTTCAAGACTTTAAGAGGCCAGACCTGATGACGGTGGGAAACAGATCCTACTCGATTACATACAGGATTTCCTACGCACTTTCAAATACTCATCATTCAAAAGTATTTTTCAGAAAAGAGTTCATAGAAATACCAAGGATCTTCAAAAACGTGGCAAAAGCCGTCTTACCAGAGATCGTGCAATCTCCAACAATTGGAGAAATCGACATGAGAAACAAAGATCGTCCGGTTCTTAATAAAAGAAAGAGTCTCTTGATCGAACTTAGGACAATGTCTTTCCAACAAGACAGAATGATCAGTGGACCTCAATGGGAAGGTTCAAGAATCAGCCACAGCACTCAAGCTCCTGAAATGTTCGAAACTAATGGAGAGCTGAAGTGCCCAGGAGGATGGAGAGATGTAGAAGTGATATTCGACATTACTCAGAAAGATAATATCTTCCCTTGTGATGCATTATATCACTTACAATAACCTTCCCTAGGAAGATATCAAGGAATCCTCAAGATTGGAGAAATTAAAATAGTTATTAAGGGTAGCACAGGAAGAACCCCAGAGCAACTAGCTCTAGGGATAGAATTTCTCGAGGATCACAAACCTTGGGAAAGATTAAGAGATGGAATGGAGTTTACGATGGGTGAAAAAAGATACAGAATTAAATGAGCACAGTCCATTCTCCATATACATTCCCATTCGAATGATATATGAAAGATATTGTGCAAAATATTTTGCACCCTACATTGATTCAGGCGTAGGAATCTGTACTGCCAAACCAGAAGTCCTCCTTAAAGAAACGGAAGAAGAATTATAGTAGCAGGAAGAGATTATCTAAAAGGATTCTCGTCCTTACAAAAGGGATCAAGCAAGCGGAAATGATGATAGGAGCAGCAAATGGTACTCCATGGTACAAGGTCAAGACTCAACCAATCTATTTCCATGATACGGGAGCGGATATTCTGTTAGAGAATAATTTCCTACAGACATTTAAAAGATTCACGTAAGAAAATGAGAGTAGAAGACTTATTTTCAAAACCCCATGTGATCATAAGATTATATTTCAGCGACTAAGAGAGGCATTTCACAGAAAAATGCCAATCAATTTTCGCAGCAAGCGTGGTGATGAAGGAAAACTTCGACACCCAACAATAAAAAACCAAAGAAGGTATGGAGAAGTAATTCTCTAACTACGAAATGAGAGTGGAGGATAAAATCACAAACGATTGAATTCCTCAAAGATAGTCTAGAAACAAGCTCACAACCAGACACCACTATGGAAGAACAAGTTTCACTAGAGGATATCAAAAGAGAAATTCATAAGAATTTCAACAGAAATCCTCTAGCCTGGTGGGATAAGAATAAGCTCAAAGTATCTTTGAAGGTGGAACTCGAAAAAGAAAACGAGCTTGTTAGATACAAGCATATCCTGATGAATCAAGAAGATCTAAAGGATATGCAACATATACTTAAGAAACACATTGACCTCAAGTTAATTGAAGCAGGCGTCTCTCCATATAATAGCTCAGGATTCCTGGTCCGCAACCATGGAGAATTAAAAAGAGGAAAACTGAGATTAGTTATTAACTATAAAGGGAATTAATAAAAACTTGAAATTCGATGGGTATTATATTCCAATCAGGGAACATTTGGTAAATTGGATTAAAAATGCAAAAGTGTTCTCCAAGTTCGATTACAAATCTAGGTTTTACCAAATTAAGATGGAAGAAGGAAGCAAGAAGTTCACGACCTTCTCCACACCATAAGGACACTATATCTAGAATGTTATGCCCATGGGTCTAGCAAATGCACCCCAAATATATCAAAGGAAGATGGATAATCTCTTTAAAGATTATTTTCATTTCATATTCGTATACATTGATGATATACTCATCCCATCAAAGAACATGAAGGACCATCTAAAATATTTGGAGATTTTCTCAAATTTTGCCACAAGGAAGGATTGGTGCTTTCAGAAAAGAAGGCAGTAATTGCTATAAGAAAATCGAGTTCCTTGGGATAGAAATTGATGAGTCTGGAATTATTATATAAAATCATATTGTAGAAATGATACAAGGATTTCCAGACGCGCTGAAAGACAAAAAGCAACTTCAAAGTTTTATAGGAGTTGTTAATTTTGTTGGGATGTTTATAAATAACCTAGCACATTATAGGAAGGTGTTTAGTTCCATACTAAAAAAGGACATCGTTTTCAATTGGGAAAAGGAACACCACAAAAGAATTAAACATCTTAGGGAGGTTTGAAATAACTTCCCAAACTAGCAATTCCAAATGATGAGGACGGACTGGTTCTATACACAGATGCCAGTGATTATTGGTGGGCAGCTGTTCTTACAAAAGTAACACAAAAGAAGAAGTGTCATGCTGATATTGCAGTGGACTATTTTCAAATAGCAAGGCAAATTGATGGCATATCAATGAGGAGTTTTTTGCAGTTAGAAAAGCGTTTAAGAAATGGCCTTTATTTCCACTATCCAATAAATTCACCTTGAAAATTGATAATTCAAGTTTTAAAGCCTTTTTTAAAAACATAATTGAATCTAAACCTGAAAAGGCTAGTTGTCAATATTACGATTATGATATTGTCGATATAAAATCTCATGAAAATACTCTTGGAAATATTTTAACTCGAGATGGAGGGACACGTCGCTAACGATACCCTCAAAAGCCTAATGCATCTCAAGGAATCCTGGAGATCCTTGAACGAGATTTCGGGACACTATGTCTCAATGCGGGGGTTGCGGTACGACTTCAACAGTCCGATTAGGAATCTATTTTCGATCATATACAAGCATGCCAACTAGCACAGTGTCAACTGTTATCAACATTGTGAAGGTCTCTTCTCCAAGCTACATCTCCTATGGTGCAAAAAGGAGTAATTCGAGAACGGTTCTCTAACTCGGATATTATGGATTCAAGTACCATAATCACATGTGTTGCAGATGATGCATTCCCTGAGGATGTACAAGCTGCAACGAATGATGAAACCCCGGTGTCACAATCGGAGGTCTAAAGTCAACCCACCACCTCTGGTGTTAAAGAGGGAGAGTTTAATCTTACACCACAGACTGGCAATTCTAAGATTCAAATTGAAGAGATTAGAATTTCTCCTATGCAGATTTATCAAAGGCATTGGGAGAAGTTATCTATCAAAGAGGTATCAACTCTGATAAAAATAATAGTTGATATCTTTGGAAAATATCCAAGAGTTTGGATGAAAGTGGGAAGTCATCCAAATGAAGTACAAGAATGGTATAATTTTGGAGCCTTAGCTTCAGTTTATACTATTGCACCAGGCTTCGCAGAAATCTCCAAACTACCGAAATGGATTAGAGAAGCGGTTCACGAGACATGGGCCAATAATCCATATTTGGCCAGAGGAGACATTTTGGAGCTGTATTTTATCAGTGCAACACCTGAACCACAGAAGAAAGGCTTCAATGAAGCTTTTCATTTCATCAAGCTTAGAAGACTGGATGGGAATGCCATGAGAAATATTAAGTCTGCTGCACCGAAAGACGCATCAGTAATAGTAGGAGCGATTTCAGAAGACAATGCTTCTACACGATGAGCATGGGGACTATGAGTATGTCTAACTGAAATGGACAAAGTAAAGTACCCATTTAAATTCTTTCAGAATTCAGCGAATGGATCATTCCTCTTGAATTCCATGACAGGAGCTACTACAAGCTATGCAGAAACTCTTTTCGAAACAAAGAGAAGAGTCCTCAGGGAAAGCGAGATTCCGGTGAGAAAAGAAACCTATCGAGAATTTTGCAACATGGCGCATGTCGGATGATGGATTGACCGTATTTGTCAGGCATGCCCGAAACAGAAGGAACTCGAGTTTGGGAAAGTCTTTCAATCTAAACTGGACCGACAGGAGAATACAAGTGAAAAGGACAAAAGACCATCCGGTTTTAAAAAAGTACGGGGACCATGCCGAAATACCATGTGAAGAGATTCCCGACAATATGAGATGGCTGAGTCATAAGGGACTAGCAACGAAAGGATCCAGTGGACACTAAGATAAAGGACCACTAACTCACAATAATAGAGGAAAAAGATGTAAATAAAGAAGCATCTTTTATCAATAATTTTTGAAGTTCAGGTTTGAAATTCGAAATAAGGTCTATAAATACCGAACATTTGAGGAAGTAGAGGACATCGAGTATTCACTTCTATTTTCTCATAATAATATTAGAGTTTGAGTGAAAAGAAGAAGAAGAAGAAGAAGAAGAAGAAGAAGAAGAAGATAACTGTTGTAATAATAAGTGTATGTATTTTCAAGAACAAGCCTTCTCTATGGGAGGCTAAAAGGTTATCTCCTCCCAAAAGGAGATTACTGATGTAATAAATTTGCTTTTAAGTTCTTAATAAATTAAAGGCTTCTGGTTCAATATTTGTGCCTAACATCATATTAAATTACGTCTATAAATTAAGTATATCGTACATCTGGAGTAGAAAACGAATAAAGGTTGTGCTGAATAGTAATTGAAGGAGTCAGATAACTTGTAGTTCAACTTCTGAGAGTAGAAGTTAGACGGTGATACCGTCTGTAAAACGAACTAGGGGCGGTATTTCTCGACTGGTGGCATCGCAACCCATCTTACCCTGGGCTGTTTTGGTCAAAGAAAGGTACGAAATTATAGAGGAATTTTAATTTTATGGAAGCATGTTGGGTTTAAGTACTATCTGATAACTATCTAAGTATTCTTTATTATGTACCTAAGTATTAACTATGATACAGGTAAGTACTCAGTTTTCTGCATAAAAATCTAAGGGCATACATGTTATAAGTTTATGTATTGGACTAGAGAGTGAAAACAAAGAAAATTCAAAAGATGAGTAAATCCCCCAAAATAAAAGAAGAGAAATAGAGTAGTTCCAAAAAAACCCTTGAATATATTTGTTGTTGTTGTTTTTTACATATTTGCCATTTTTGTGTGGAATGTATTGCTAGTTTGAATTAATAAAGTTGTTTATTTTTTAAATAAAGAAACGCGTACGATTACATCTTTTATGTCGAGAGTAATTTTGTTCTGGCATGCATGTTGATGTAAAATTGATCATATTCCCATATTTCAAGCACGACTTCAGATAAACAAAGTCAAATGCATGATGATGAATTGATAGGAACAATGTCTAAAAATATAGTTGGAATGTTAGATGTGGTGAATCTTAAGAAGACCCCCCAAATCACAACCACCAACATTCCACCTACTATTTGGTACAAATGTTAGGTACAAATGTAAGAAATATAAAATGTGGGTATATACATGGTGTTCTAACTGGTGCGAGTAACTGAGAAAGTAGAACGAGTGAGATAGTTTTTATTTGATTTTTTTTTTTTGAAATTCATACAAGTATATATATATATATAATATATATAATATATAATATATAATTAATGAGAACTTATACGGTACATTCACGACACTATTCCTCATTTTATGGGGCTCAATAGTAACCATTAGATTAATTTTAGGTTTTTTATATTAAAAGATCTACGACTGAAAATGCAGGAGGGTAGGGGTATGGTGCCTTGAAAGCAGAGTAGACTTTTTCAAAATTAATATTATTTTGACCGAATACGAGGTTAGCTCCCTGCAGCCTCCTGTATGTTATATTGTGATTGACGTTTAGTATTTATTGAAGTTTGTGTGTTATATCGTGATTGAAGTTCGAAGTCGGACTGAACTTAAAATTTAATAAGATGTCCATGTATTATTATTGTCATTATTAGAAAAAGTAAAGAAACTAATCTAACATTGTAAGTCGTTAATTAAGTTATAGTATCTAGAATTGTATTGAACAATAAATATTCTAATAACAACACATAAATAGTTGTAAAAGAAATTTTTGTAAGCATAATAGCGCTAAAGGAACTGCTAAGGTATTTCTTCGAACATATCATATTCGTATCTACCTATAAACAGATATCCACATTTAATTACACGTGTCCAAAAGTACAAATGATTTTATAAACATATAATTTTATAATAGTTTTATTATCCTTTGATAATAATTGATAATTGATAGTGATTATATAAGATGATATAAAATAAAAACTGAAAAAAATATAATATTTAAATAAAATATAAAAACTTATAATTAAATAATAAATACTTATTTGAAAAATCTAAACAATAAATATAAAAACTAGAAAATAATAATATTATGAAATAAATAAATGATTTCTTTCTTTTTTAATAATATTTCGTACTTTATTAAAAAAAAACTGAAAATCTAATAAATAAGTTAAAGTAAAATATAATTATTAATTAATTTCTAAATAATTGAAAATTTTAAAAATTAATCAACAATATAAAAATAATATAAAATCATAAAATAAGTCACATAAATGCGAAATTTTGTAAATAATAAAATATATTTGAAAAAGGTGACAACAATTATGAAATAATTGAATTCGATAACAAGAATATGATTTTAGTTACATAATCATTATTTTTGGAAATGAACCGAGACCCAACTTAGGTGAATCATATTTTTAGATAAGGTTACATGTGACTCGGCCAAGAATGGACCACCAAAACTTTAGCCTAGAACGGGCCACATGATTAACCAAGATCTTCTCCTTCTTTATGGAAAATTACTTAATTGAATAATTATTTTTTATTAGTGATAGAGAGTTAATAAGAAAAATTTGAGCACCTTTATATGATTATTTGATTAAAAAATAAAACTAAAATTATGAGTGCATAAAAAAAATAAACAAACAAATCAATTAATATAACAAAAATTATAACATTTTTATTTTTTCAATTTATGAATAACTATTATTTATGTACATTTGTATATTAATAATTTATTAATTTGAACGATTCACATGCACTACAGAAACAAAAAATAGCATTTTTTCGGTGGGAAAAATCCTCATTGATTATCAAAAAGCCCTCGATAATCAATTTATCGAGAACAAAACCGATGGCATGTTTCCCTCGTAAAAACCCTACTGATAAAATTTTTCGAGGGAATTACCGAAAGTTCATTCGGAAAATCTCGGGCCTTGAGTCTGATTGCCCTCGGAGAAACCGAGGGTAAATTTACCCTCGAAAAAACCGAGGGCATATATACATCATATTAAAAAATAATATTTGGAAAAAAAAGAAAAAATCGAGGGGAAGTCTCCCACGGTTTTTTCGAGATGAATATGCCCTTGGTTTTTTCAAATGGGAGTCTCCCCTTGTTTTTTTTTCCTTTTTTTAAATATTATTTTTAATTCCTTTTTTTATTAATATACCCAGAAAAATTAAAAAGAAATCATTAATAAACAGACAAATTAATTAACTAATTATATAAATCTCAAAAAATTTATAGTTATTAAATTTGTTCAACAAATATGTTACTAAAAGTTTATAACATTCGATACAAAAGAGTCCTTTGACGGGGGAGACTGCGGTCGATACTGATATAATCGAGTTAACAACTCGACCATCTGTGCATTCAACTACACCTAAAATTGTTGCTGCTCCTGGCGCTGCTACTCACGTAATATCTTAAACTCATTATATCTCTGCTACATCGCTTGCTGAGCTCGTTCGTGGCATCTAACTCCTTCCTCTGCATTTGGAGTTGCATCTCTAGCTCCCTCACACAAGTACTATTCTGCTGGGAGGAGGAAGAATCGTTGCCTCGAAAATTCTTTGTAGAAGCAACCAACTTCCCGAAGCAGACGGTGTCGTAATGTCGACCCTTACTCAACCCGAAGACATTGAAATAAACAAGGTTAGGATCAACCTCGTTATCTGGATCCTGTGAAGAAGTATGTGTCTCACCCAGAAATTGCTCGTACTTCTCTTGAAATACAACTCGTTAGTAAATTCTACATTAAAACCAAAAAATATGTTAAATAAAAAGAGACTCATATTAAGATTACTGGATCTCGTATCGACCCACGTGTTGTCGTCCTTCTTGTGCGTACGTACAAAAACCTAGTAAGAAGTGGCCGGCTCACTCGTCTCCCGCTCTTGTATCGAAATGAAATTATCAGATAATTAACATTAAAAATAAATAAACAAATAATATATTATGATTTTAAATTACTTAAGAATACCATAAGAATAATCGATCGTAGACCTAGACTCACCCCCCCCCCCCCCCACCCCTCTCCATGCTTCGATATCCCAGTACCCGGACCAGCAGGCATGCTCCTCCTTTTAAAGTTGCACTGCTTGGACTTCCTCGTGTTCTCGAGTTTATCCCATTCTATATTCTATGCCCTAGTTGAAATGTATGATATATAAATTTTAAATCATCTATAATAATAAGAAACTTTAATTTAATAAAAACATAACAAAGTCATTTACCTCCAGACCCCCTCGTCAACGATTCTCGGTGGCTGACTAATCTGATCACGAAACTAATTATACTCGTTAAGGCGCTTCCCATACTTGTCCGTGATCATGTGGAGAAATGCCACCTCTTTAGCTTATGGAGTATAAATGCCCGTGTCCCATTAACAAAACTTATACAAAACAAAATAATAATTACAATTCATTTGATACATGATTCTCAAGTTACAATAAAAATTAATAAATTTAGATACAAAATAATAATTACCTGAAACATGTCCCACCATAATCGACGAATCTCCTATGGACTGCCTTAAACTGCCACTTGATGGGATGGATCTCCTTCTCAATGATCTCACGAAATATGTCAGCCTGACCTCCCTGATATGTAGCCTCTAATTATGTTTGTGGTTTCAAATATAACTTAATAATAGCAATGATTAGAATTTTATAATTATTAATTTACTTACTACTTTCCAGTGATATGAATAAGGTATCACCTCTCTAGTGGGCCCGAGTGCTATCAGGATTTACTCACATCGATCGGTGTCGGCGTAGCTAAATTTGGGGTCGACGCTAAATTATTAGTACCAAGGCACAAGTAATCATCATAGAAATCAACTAAATGATTAGCTGACTTCATATCTGATCGACTTAGACTGGATCTGCATCCACGACCTCTCGGCATCTGAAAAAAGTAAATATAATACGAGTATTTTACAACACACCAGTATATATAAACCATTTTAATAAATTCAAATATAAATCAATTAGTTAAAATAAGAGCATTTTACAATATGAACAATTTACATATATTTCAACCAAACTAATCATCTGAACCGACACTTTCACTATTAAAGTTATCACCAAACTCATCTTCATCTGTATCTTGATCTGTATCCTGATCTGTGAGCAACTCTTCTTTTGTATTATCACCTGACTCATCACCAAGTTCATCCACGTCATTATCAGTGGGGTCGTGCAATTAGAAATCGACATCATCCAGTTGAATTAGATTGTGTGTATCTATAACTTCCTCTTGAAATGACTACTCTGGTTGAGGCTCGATAAACTCAATATTTGATCTCGCATTGATTTTACACATTGCCCACCAGTCTAACTTGCCTCGTTTCAAACTTGGGTGTGCACAATAGTATACTTGTATAACTTGGGCCGCATGTCCAAAAGATTTATATAGATTAAGTCTACGCTTATGATTGATATCGACAAGCTTATAATGTGCATGAACTTTTGCCTGTAGGAGTTGGATCAAAGTAGTCACACTTGAATAATAGTGTGTTTTTCTCTATTCGCCCGGTGTATTCGAGTTGCACAATTTCTATGAGACGACCGTAATAATCATACCCAGCTGCCCCATAGTTTGATCCTTTAATGCATACTCCACTGCTCGATGTTGATTTGTTAGATACGTGCTCGATTGTGTGAAGATTATAACCATTTATCTTACATCCAATATACGTTTTCACACATTGTTTCAGCCCAAAAAATGAACTACCTGAATAACACTTGAAAGCCCAAGAGCTCCCTGAACCTACACCACAAAAACAGATTAGAAAGGACCACCGGTGGTTTTCCGGTGGAAACCCTTCTGATACTTAAGTCAGTAAGCGTTTGAGGTGTTTTCCAGAAAATAAGAAGGAATGTTTCAAGAGAATGACATACCTCTCTCAGCTTTAGGGCTGAGATATTTATAGTTTTTCCCAGTGGGGACCCCAGCCGGGATCCCAGGAGCACATGCCGCGAATCACGGGCCATTACGCAACCAATTTTGACAAGTGGTCCCACTTGTCTCCTTATTAAGAGTCATGAAAATAGGTCTTCCTCCTTTCTTTTCCGGTAGAGCGCTTCTTTCAGCTCAGGAAAAAAGGAGAGCTGTTCCCATCTTTCCTGGTGTCCTATTTTCCCAACAGGTCTGGCCAGACCCTCATTCAGGCCAAGCCGCTCTTGTTTTTCTTCGTACTACTCTAGATCTTCCAAATCAGATCTACCCCAAATTAGGTCTGACCAGCTTATTGCCCCATTAACTCCTCCCCCCTACGGGTATTGGGGTAGAACTGATGTATCCCAAGGGTGTTCGTCAGAAATGAGGACCTACACGTCTATTACCCGTGCTTTGCGCGGATCCCCAGAAATCCTCTTGAAGCCTAATTACAGGCGCTAATGGTGCCGGTTCATTTCCCAAAGCCATTACTTTATTTTCGTGCCTTTTCCTGTGCTGCCACGTTAGCCCTATATTAGAGCGGTTAGCGTTCCAGCTCGCCGCTTAGGGTACTGTTCATCTACCAACATTAAATGTGAGGATCTTTTCAAATCCCGCTTTTATCGATTCTCGTTTTTCGAATTTTATCTTATTTCCTTTTATTCCCACTGAACTCTCACTTTGCATTTTTCAGTTTCTCTAAATCTCTCAAGCCTCCCTTCTCTCTCTCGGAATTTCTGGTGATCCTCTCCGATTCAAATTTCTCAATTTGACTTTTTCGGCAATCTTTTACAGGTCAGGTACCTCTCTTAGCCCCTGATCTCATTTTAATTTCTTTAGAATGGCGTCGTCTTCTAGCGCTCCTCATAATGCCTCCTCGCCGCCGGCTACTCCCACGGCGGCGATACTACCTTCCCCTCTTCGAACTGACTCACCCATGGGGGACTCTGATTCTCTATCTATCTCTTCTTCGGCAATCGCGGAGGTGGCTGCCCTTTCCTCCTCCTCCGGTAGCCTGGAATACCCTCCGATTGCTGCCGATCACCCCAAAATTACCTCCATCCTGAGTAAAAGGACGGTAGAAGAAATCCGTCATAAACACAGAATCTCCGATCCTTTTGACGCTTATTGCCCTCCGGCAGGTATATTGGCCTGTCAATCGCCAACTGGATGGTTAACCTTTTACCAAGACCAGTTTCAGGCAGGCCTACGCCTTCCCGTGCATCCATTAATGCTGGAAATAGCCAAAATATATCAAATACCCGTTTTTCAATTGACCCCTAACTCCTTTCGCATCATGGTCTGTTATAGTCTGGCCATGCGTTACGCTGGTTTGGACACTTCCGCTCATACCTTCTTCCAGCTTTTCCAAGCGAAAAGCTCTTTTCCGGGTTGTTTTTATTTGACGGTCCGACCCGGAGTTCACTTTTTATTTAAACTTCCTACTTCCAACAAGGATTGGAGGAAGAAATTCTTCTTTGTTTATTGTAGCGAGGACTGGGGTTTTAGTCCTAAGCCTATTGAAGGATTACCTTCATATCCTCCCCTGTCCTCAACCAACAGGTCTTCCCGTATAAAGAAAATCATTTCTACCTTAAACGAGAATCCTCTCCATGTGACTGACCTTCTCCTTCCCTCTGTCTTGGATTTTTTCAACAATGAGTCAGAAATGGCCCCTTTAACCAAAGAGATCGGTATAGTTTTTCTCCTTCCTGGTTTGTCTTGCTTATTTATTTTATCTTTAACCCTCTTTTTTGGTGCTTTCAGACAAGATGATGCGCGAGATGATCGAGGCAGCCTAGAGGAAAGCCAGTGAACCTTCCAGGGCTGTCGAGCAAGGGGTGGGACCTTCTAATCTCGCTCAGGATTCCCTCCCAAAAATCAGCTTTGGTCCTGCTCCCCTGCCTTCGCAACCTGCCCTCGCCAGACCCTCTTCTCCTAACTCAGAGGAAGATACACTTCCTCTGTCCAAGAGGCCACGCACAGCCCCCAGTGGCCGTGCTCTAGTCTCCTCCGCTCATAATGCCCCTTCTGCTGGTACTCGTAGCGGTCCACCCCCGATTAATTCAATCGCCAACTGCTCGGGGGAGACTGCCGTACAATACCTGCTCCGACAAATGCTACCAGTAGACCAACCGGACTTGGAAAGAATGACGGATCACCAGCTGCTGGAGTCATGGTGCCAGGATGAAGCCCGGGTAAAATTTTGTTCCTCGTACCCACGTCATATAATTTGCTCCTGTGCTAAAAAATTTATTTTTATTTTATTTTATATATATATGTTTTTTTTTTAGGCTATCTCCAAGAAGGCCCTTCTAGCCACCCGCATGTCTAGATCGCTGATCCAATTCAATGTGGTTAAGGAGAACAAGGAGCTCGTCCTAAAAATGGAGCGCATCAGGACTCTTGCCAAGGAGAGAGGAGTGCAGCTAAAAAGGCAATTGGAAGAGCTGGGAGAGCTGAGGGAAAAGCTCAGGAAAACAAGGGCCGAAACAGAGGAGATGCGCAAAGCGCAGGCGAAGATGATCGAGACTGCTCGTGCTGAGGCAATGGATGAAGCCTTAGCTGAAGCTCGCAGTTTGGCGGATGAGTCCTTGATCAAAGCCAAGGCAGAGTGGAGGATGGAATTTTTAGGTTCCGAAGAGGGCCTAAGGTTAATTCAGTTGGCTAGAGAGGAAGCCAAGAGGGCTTTCCTAGGGTCCAAAGAGCTCTACTCCTTGCTTCTTCCCGAGGCCATGAGCTATTATTAATTTGCCTTTGATGAGTAGGCCAAGTGGAGTGCAACCAATGCAGCTGACCCCAGCGCTATCTTTAATCGGGACCTTCCACTAAAAAATCCTCCTGAGCCTGCCTCTTTTGTTTATGCCCGGGAGCAGGACCGTTTGCACCTTGCTGAGGCTACGGAGTTCGCGGAGCACATCCTTTCTCTCTTCCACTCTCCTCCTCCTGCTGCATCTCATCCAGGCCAGGATATTTCCCTAGCTATCCTTGACTCTTCTCCCTCCCCAACCTTCGCTGGTCTGGGTGAGTTGCCAGGTGGAACGTCCCCCGGTGCCCTGGTTGAAGATGTAGTGGAACAGCTAGCCACAGAGCTGGATGCAGAGCCGTAGCTCTCTATGCCTTTGTTGTATTTTTGAACAGACCTGATTTTTTGCCTGTGTGGCTGGTCTGTCACTTTCTGATGCATTTTTTGTATTCAGACTATTTTACTTAATGTCAATTAATGTTTTTTATCTTGTTGCGACTCTTGGATTTTTAGGGTTTCCTGATTTTCTGGGAACCCAAGTACTTTTTGATTCCTTTTACACGCGTCTTCATTTTAAATACGTTCATGTCTTCACTATTTTGCATCAATCAATCTGAAAAATATCTTCCTCTCCTCTGATCGAAGAACTCAATGCGGTGAAGAGAAAAAACATCTCCCTAGTTGTGGAGAAATTCAAGCTTTCCGACCAACTGGTCGCGCTCAAGGAGAAAGTTGGTTATCTCTATCGACTGCTGGAAAGGAAGCGCCAGAAGAAACGTTTCTACAAAAGAGAGTGGGCTGAACTTCGGCAAGTTAACCGCCAACTTCAAGAGGAGAAGGCGGACTTGGCCGAATCGGTAGGTCACTTGACTGCCGCCGCCGACGAAGTTCCGATGCTTGCCGATCGCTCTAACAAATATCGCCGCCGCCTGCACGAAACAGAGCGTGAACTCTGGCGGGTTCGTCAAGCTCTGGCTTCAGACCGGAGACCTTCTCATAGCTAAACATCGTAGCTTTTATTTTTTCAATGTTTTTTCCTGCAATCTCCTGTAATCAAAGTTGCCAACCTTTTCTTTGAAAAGGTGTAGGCAGCCGGTGCGATAATATACGAATTTCTCTAGTTTTTTTCTCAATACTTTGCTCTGTTAATCCATCTTTAATTGTTCAATTTATGCACAGTAATGTTAACTGTTAAGCATTTTACCTCTGAAGGTTCTGTATCTTAGTCCAGTCCAGCACATTCATACATTCTTGCGGACCGACAGGTCAGGTCTGTCTGTGTAGGCCAATTTTATMGCTCTTGACATCCAGATCAGGAGATCAAGCCTGTTGACATGGACCCATACTTCATGTTGGATAAAGTCAAGGACAACCGTCTTTAGCCAGTTTTGGCTTAACCGACAATCAGGTCAGGAAAATTTCAGGACATCCGTCCTTAGCCAATCCTGG
>BMAC01000246.1:121132-146835 GCA_014905375.1 Phtheirospermum japonicum | reverse complement strand
TCAGGAAAATTTCAGGACATCCGTCCATAGCCAATCCTGGCTTACACTGACAATCAGGTCAAGAAAATTTCAGGACATCCGTCCTTAGCCAATCCTGGCTTTCCTGGGCTCTTTTGCGCGCCAAATTAAATGTAGTTTCCCGCCTTTTCTAAGCCCTCTGTGCGCCAAGTTAAAGTGATTTCCCACTTTTTCCTTTCCTATATAATGGCATCCATTCTCAGTTTATGTCCCCTGCATAATGACGTCTTCATCGTCTTCCAACAACTTTTCCACTGAGGAGCATATCCGACTGCTTCATGAGAAGAGTCGTCTTAAGGAAGAAATCTCCCAACTGCAGGACCAGTTGCAGGAACGTGTGGAGAAGCTGTCCGAGAAGAAATTGCAATACCGCCGTGAACGACAACGTCTTCAGCAAATCATTCTCGACCTGAAAAGGGAGAATGATGAACTGTACGTTGACTGGGATATTGCCGTGGAGGTCTCAGACCGGTTTCGTGTCCGTCTTTTGGAACATGAGGACGAAATTCAACGACTCCGTCAACTTCTCGCTTCTGTACCCCCATCCTAAGGCTGTACTTTTACTTTTCTATGCTTGTGATTTGTGTCTCTGTAATTGCTAATGTTCTGCAAAGATATCTACTTGTATTTTTCTTGTTTTTGTTGGAAGTTCTTTTAATTATCAATAGTCACATTCGTCAATATTTTGAATATCTCTCATTGGTTACTCCTGCCGTGGGCTGCAAATGTATTCAACTGCGAATTCATTCAATCAAATAAACATAAGGCATTACAATTAGGTGTAAAATTTTCGCAAATTGACAATGTTCCAAATGCAAGGGACTGTCGTGCCATCCAATTCTTCCAGTTTGTAAGCTCCTCCAGATAGGACCTGGATAATTCGGAAGGGTCCCTGCCACGCGGCATCCAATTTCCCATTGAACTTTCCTAAATCAGATCTTCTTAAGATCAAGTCTCCAACCCGGAACTGTCTTTGCACAACAGATCTGTCATACATGGCCTTTACTCGCCCTTTGATATGGGCCATCCTTGTGGCAGCTCTGTCCCTTTTTTCTTCAACTAAATCCAGAGCATTCTGCATCAAAGACTCGTTCTGCTTCTCATCGAAGTTCTGAATTCGATGAGTCGCCATGCTAATCTCCGCAGGTATCACAACGTTCATACCATAGACCAGGCTAAAAGGCGTTTCCCCCGTGCTCTCCTTAGGGTTAGTTCTATAGGCCCATAAGACTGCGCTCAGCTCATCCACCCATTTGCCCCCAGCTTTTTCCAAACGAGTTTTGATCCCCTGGACCAGTATGCGATTGGTGACCTCTACCTGTCCGTTGGCTTGGGGATGGTAAACAGAGGTGAGTTGCTGATCAATTTTCATTTTCGAACACCATGCCCTGATTCTAGAGCCCATAAACTGTGTTCCATTATCTGAGACCAGAATTCTGGGGACGCCGCTCCTACCCATTTACTGAAATAATCGATTTCCACTATCAAGAACTTCTTTTGAGCAGGGGCCACGGGAAAAGGACCGACCAGATCTATTCCCCATTTGGCGAATGGGCAAGGGGAGCTCATCGTCATGAGCTCCTCGGCAGGCCTGTGTATTAGCGTTGAATTCTTCTGGCATTTCTCACATGCACGCACGAAGTTTTCCGCTTCTTCTCGTAGATGGGGCCAGAAACACCCTGCCCGTAAGATCTTACTTGACAGAGCTCTGGCACCCATGTGGTTACCACAACATCCATCATGGATTTCTCTAAGAACCAGAGCTCCTTCCGTTCGGCTTAAGCATCTTAGAAGGGGCTGACCAAATCCTCTTCTAAATAACTCTCCCTTAATTAGACAAAATCTAGCAGATCTGACTCGTACCTTTGCTGCTTCTCTTTTATCATTTGGCAAGGCTCCCTGTTCCAAGTATGTCTTTATGGGAGAGCGCCAATCATCTCTTTCCATAACTGAGCCTACCTGCTCTGTCCCGAATTCTCCGCCCGCTTGTAACAAGGTAATCACCCTCTCTTGACAATCTAAAGCCGAGCTAGCCACCTTCGCCAGGAAGTCAGCCCGTCCATTTTCCTCTCTGGGAATCTGGAGGACTGTTAACTCTTTCATTCCCCTGGCCAGCTCTCTGAATTTGGCCAAGTACCTCTGCATATGTTCCTCCCTTGTCTCAAATTCTCCGTTAATTTGTTTACAAACAAGTTGAGAATCGACCTTGGCACATACGTGATCCGCACCCAAGTCTTTCGCCATCTGAATACCTCTTAGAAGAGCTTCGTACTCAGCAGAATTATTAGAGAATGTTGTATTTAACCGGATAGCAAATTCAGTAGACACGCTTTCTGGATCAATCAGAACAATTCCTGCTCCACAGCCCTGATTACAGACAGAGCCATCCGTAAAGATCGTCCATATCTTTAGTTCTTCGGGAAGGCCAGTCATTTCTTGCATGAAATCAGCCAAGGCCTGAGCTTTAATTGCTGTTCTGGTTTCAAAGATGATATCAAATTCACTTAGCTCGATTATCCATCTGACCAGTCTTCCCAACGCCTCTGGCTTATCCATGACCGCCTTCAAAGGCAAATTCGTTCGTACAATTATACTATGCGAAAGAAAATACGGACGTAATTTCCGGGCCGTTCCTACGAGGGCCAGTACTGCCCGTTCCAGCTCTACATACCTTACTTCGGCGTCATGTAAGACCTTGCTCCAGTAATAGACTGGTTTCTGGATCCTCCCCTCTTCTCGAAGTAAGACAGAACTGACTGCCTGTTGCCCTACTGATAAGTACAAAATGAGGGGTTCTCCTCGGACAGGCTTTGTTAGCAAGGTCATGCTAGCCAAATGCTCCTTCAATGCGATAAATGCTTCCTCACACTCATCGTTCCACTGAAATCTCGCTCTCTTCCTCAGAGCTTGAAAGAATGGTAAACTCCTTTCTGCAGACCTGGACACAAATCTGCTTAATGCATTGATACGCCCCGCTAAGCATTGCATCTCCTTCACATTCCTAGGCGCCCGCATGTCCATAATTGCTCTGACCTTCTTGGGATTTGCCTCGATACCCTTCTCCGTGACCATGTAGCCCAGGAATTTGCCAGCTCTAACCCCGAATGCGCATTTCCTGGGATTAAGCTTCATCCTATACTGTCGCAGAGTATCAAAGGTCTCCCGCAGGTCTTCCACATGTGATGTTGCTCTCACGCTCTTAACCAGCATATCGTCCACGTAAACTTCCATGTTTCGCCGAAGTTGATTCTTAAACATCTTATCAACCAAACGTTGATAGGTGGCTCCTGCATTTTTCAAACCGAAAGGCATCACAACATAGCAATACGTCCCCTTTGGGCTAATGAAGCTGAACCGCTTCCAATCATCTCTAGCTAATCTGATCTGGTGATACCCCTGGGATGCAGCCATCATACTTAAGAGCTCACATCCAGCAGTAGAGTCGACGAGCTGGTCGATTCTAGGTAAAGGATAGTGATCTTTCGGGCAAGCACGATTGAGATCTCTGAAATCGATACACATGCGTCAGTCCTCCTGAGTCTTGGGAACCAAGACAGCATTAGAAAGCCATTCAGGGAATTGTATTTCTTGGATGTGTTTAGCCTTCAACAGTTTTTCCACCTCAGCTTCTATGACGGCCTCCTTCTCATGGCCAAAATTGCGTTTCTTTTGCTTTACTGGCTTGGCATCCAAGCTGATGTTGAGGTGATGCTCTGCCACCTCTGGGTCGATCCCTACCAGATCTTCTGGGGACCAAGCAAACACATCCGCACTACTCCTCAATAGTGCAACTAGATCTGTCAAAGTTTCCGGACTGAGGGTTGTCTCTACTCGAAGGACCCGACTCTCATCCCCTGGAATTATTTCGACCATCATCAACCCTTCCTCTCTGTTAGCCAGGTCCGTCTTTGGCGATTCTACTCTAGCTCTTTTGCTCAGTTTATCTTCCTCCTCGTTCCTCCGGATGCACTCTACGTAGGTCTGTCGCGAGGCATACTGGTCACCCCTGAACTCTCCCGTTCCATCTTCCGTCGAAAATTTCATCTTCATATGAAAGACAGATATAACAGCCTGGAACTGGCTCAAGGATGACCGGCCCAACATGACATTATAAGAAGAAGGTGCATCCACCACCAAGAAATGCACCGTTCTTGTCACCCTATACGGCTCTTCTCCTAACGTCACGAGGAGCATAACTGCTCCCAAGGGCTTCAGGGCTCCCCCTGCAAAACCAACTAAAGAAGTGGTGACCTCTTCCAGCTCAACATTTATTTTCAACTGCCTAAAGCAATCATAAAATAAAATGTCGGCAGAGCTCCCAGTATCCACGAAAATTCTGCGGACATTATAATTAGCGATAGTTGCCGTTATAACCAGAGCATCCATGTGAGGGGCTAGAATACCATCGCCATCCTCTGACCCAAAACAGATATTAGGGGTGGAGGTCATTTGTCCCACGTCACGTGATTTTCGGACTAGATCTCTTGCGGCTCTGACATAACTGTGTTGTGTCCGCTTGGAATGCTCCTCCAATTCTCCTCCGGTAATCATCTGGATTTCTCCATGGATGACCTGAGTCTGATCAGATCTTCTTACCCCAGTGCGCACCCCATTCTGGCTGCCCTTACTTGTCAGGGACCGATCATAATCCTTGTTGCCAGATTTGGCTTCCTCTATCCTCATCCGAACATATTCCTTCAAATGTCCAGCCTGAACTAGCCTTTCCAATTCATCTTTTAGATGGGTACATTGGTCAGTGTCATGCCCATACTCATTGTGGAAGCGACAGAAACGATCTGATCTTTCCTTCCTAGGCCTCTGCGAGTAGGTCTTTGGCCACTTCAGATCTGGATGCTTCTCAATTGCCTGTAAAATTTCACCCTGTGGGGTTGCCAAAGGGGTGTATTTATCAAAGCGAGGCCTTCCCCCAGATAAGTCAGGCCGAGGCCTTCCTCCAGACAGGTCTGGCCTAAGTTTTTTCACAGCTCCTCTCTCCTCGTGATCATGCCTTTCTCGTTTCCTTTCTCCCTCATCTTTGATTTTCAAAACTTCTTCCAGATGAATATACTTTTTCGCTCCTCCAAGAGCTCCCCAAATTTCAGAGCTGGTTTCACCACCAGCGACTGAAAGAAATCCCCTCGTTTCAAACCTTGCGCTAGAGCATTCACCAACAGCTCTTCAGACGCAGAGGGCACCTTTAACTTAGCGGTTGTAAACCTGTTGATATAAGCACGGAGGCTCTCATTCTCTTTTTGCTTTAAACTGAAAAGCTCGAGCGGCATTTTCTGATACTTTCTACAGCTCGTGAACTGGTGTAGAAAGGCTGAGCTGAACTCGTCAAAATTGCTGATAGATCTTGGCGGCAGCTAACTAAACCAGAGCTGCGCTGATTTAGTAAAAGTCATCGGAAAAACCCAACACATGACAGCGTCCGAAAATTTATGTAGAGCTGCCGCGATCTCGAAACGACTGAGATGGTCCCACGGGTCCGTGGTTCCATTTTACTCGAAGCCTAGGGAGCGATATGAAGCCGGCACATCATCTCGCATAACTTCCTTAGTGAACGGCGTACCCCTTCTCGCTGGAATCGCACTGCCAGTCGCCATCTTTCTCTTAAATTCCCTCACTTCTTTTTGCAAACTCTGCATCTGTGCAGCCAGACCTGGATTAGTCTGGCCTGAAGTCTCACTGTCAGAGGTGGAGAGGTGCTCTTCCCCGTCATGTAAGGGAGCCCGGTCCGCATGCTGTTCTCGCAATGGCTCTGTTTCCACCACCGGGACAGTCCGTGCTGGTGGTGTGTTGGATGGTGGCGTCGCCATCTCCGTGAATTTCTTTTCTACCGCCACCTCCACAGCTTTACCGATTAACTCCGAGAGCTGCAAAAGGAAGGATTCGTTAAATGAACCACCCGTGGCTGGCACAGATCTACTGAGCGGGGGCGGCGTAGCGCCTGGTGCGGTCCCTATCGACGGCGCTGTCTCTCCTGGCCCCATCGCCGATGTATCTGTCGACCTGGGCATCCCCCATGGCGCGGCGGAACTAGGGGTTCCACCGAGCTCACCCACCAAGTTCCGTCGTAAACCGTCTGAAGCCATGAAATAAACAGAAAATCTCACGTCTTAGCCCTGGTTCCCACAGACGGCCAATTGTTTCAGCCCAAAAAATGAACTACCTGAATAACACTTGAAAGCCCAAGAGCTCCCTGAACCTACACCACAAAAACAGATTAGAAAGGACCACCGGTGGTTTTCCGGTGAAAACCTCTCTGATGCTTAAGTCAGTAAGCGTTTGAGGTGTTTTCTAGAAAATAAGAAGGAATGTTTCAAGAGAATGAAATACCTCTCTCAACTTTAGGGTTAAGATATTTATAGTTTTTCCTAGTGGGGACCCCAGCCGGGATCCCAGGAGCACATGCCGCGAATCACGGGCCGTTACGCAACCAATTCTGACAAGTGGTCCCACTTGTCTCCTTATTAAGAGTCATGAAAATAGGTCTTCCTCCTTTCTTTTCCGGTAGAGCGCTTCTTTCAGCTTAGGAAAAAAGGAGAGCTGTTCCCATCTTTCCTGGTGTCCTATTTTCCCAACAGGTCTGGCCAGACCCTCATTCAGGCCAAGTCGCTCTTGTTTTTCTTCGTACTACTCCAGATCTTCCAAATCAGATCTACCCCAAATTAGGTCTGACCAGCTTATTGCCCCATCACACATCATGATGGATCCTCTGCCAGGCTCCTAATGTTCATGTTAGAAAATGGGATTCTTCAGTAATACGGCGTCTTAGTATATGAAATTTGTTGGCTAAAATATTCAGCAGCATCTCCCTTCAATTCTTTAAGTACACATATATTGCAGTGCACCCAAGAACAAAAGAGAGTTACTGGAACCAAAATTTTATAATCAAGAAAAAAACATACACATAAGATATGCCATATTACAATCACGTTCTCAAACTGTACAAATAAGTGGATAATTCGGGATTTAGTATCAAACTCTCTATCAAATAGAAAATCTCAAACGAGTCTAAGTTATAGTGTTTGAGTGTAGAAAGAAAGATTATATGATGGATAAATTTTTTCTTAAACATAAACCACGTCATCACCGACGTATACATAAACTAATAAATCACAACATGTATACAATATCAACAAATCATAACATATAATTTAAACACAATATCAACGTACCGATCACCATGGTATTTCAGAACCATCATCACCAACAATTTAAAACTTTTCAAAACCACCTTCATTTTTTGAAAACTGTTATTGGGGGAATAAAACCTCCCAGTCGGCGCCGTACTCCACGTCATCACCGACGTCTAACCAACAATTTACAACATGTATATAATATAAAAAAAACATACTTATATTAAACACAATCGATTAACACGGTATTTAAAAACCACCATCACATACACATTAAAAGATAATTGCATAATTGAACCCTTAATGAACACTAATGAACCCTAATTGCATAATCGAACCCTAATTGCCTAAATCAACCATAAATATACAATAACCCTTAAATTAAACCCTAGTTATACAATACTTTATAAATTAAATTTTAATTATACAATAATTCATAAACTAAAAACTAATTGTATAATAGCCCTTAAATTAAACCCAAATTATACAATAATTCATAAATTTAACCCTAGTTATACAATAATCCCTAAATTAAACTCTAATTATATAATAATTACTAAATTAAACTATAATTATACAATAATTAATAAATTAAACCCTAATTATATAATTATTTTATATGATCTCATAAATAAAAAATATAATTTATAAAACAATTATAACATAAACTCAAAATAAAAAAATGAATAGAAACAGTACCTTCAAAGGCGACGGTGGCGGTGCTCAGTTGGCGGCGGCGGGGAGGGCAGGCGGTAGTGGCTCGTGGCTGACGACAAAGTGGCAGTGGCGGCGGACAGGCTCAGCTGACGACAGCGAGCGAGGGAATGACAATTTTTTTTTTTTGATTCTGCACAACTAAAGCAGCGGGGGGTGCCCGCTGCTATATTTAGGGTTGGGACCGAGGGGAGTAATATTCACTCGGTTTCTTAATTTAGAAAATAAAAAAATTAAAATAGAAAAGACGTATTTATCGATCAATACTAATTCTCGTGATTCTAAAACAACTAACACACCTCGTGGTACCTTTAAAAAATATTACGACGCCTCGTTACTTTTTATTTTTAATGGAATAAGTCGATTGATCGTATCGTGGATACTGTTGATCGACACGACACGTATAAATATGTACATACTCGATGATATTTACACAGTGAAATCGGGGTCAAAATCATCCAACGTGCCTAAAATGATAGGATATGGTTTATTTTTACGCAATTATATATTTTTCTATTTTTTTTATTTTTCTATAATTAAAAACCGAGGGGAGTAAAATTCCCTCGGGTTTTTAATTAAGAAAAATAGAAAAAACGTATTTACCGATTAATTACTAATTCTCAATTTTTTAATTTAAAAATAAATAAAATGGCGTATTTATCGGTCATTTACTAATTGTCGTAGTTCTAAAACAACGAATCACACCTCGTGATACCTTCACAACAATTATAACGCTTTGTTACTATGCATTTCCAATGGACCAAGTCAATCGATCGTATTGTGGATAATGTTGATCAAATTATTTACGTAGGTTTTCCACTAGGTAAAATACTCTCTTTTAGTTGTGATAATTATTTTAAAATAAAAAATCTTGTAAATTTGGAAAATAAGATCTACGTGTATTTATAAATACTNTTTGTAGTGGGGCCTCCTAATTCAGTAGCATGGAGAAGTTTATAACTTATTCACCCTCAATCAACTCCTTTATATCGCTTGGTAAAGGTTTTTAATCAGCTCGTGATAGCTAATTAGACTTGAAAATTCCCATTTCGGAAAAAAGAAAAAATACATATCATGACCTTTTCTAATCAGATGTTAGTTGATCGAATAAAATTTTATTTTTATCATTTTTTTCTTATAAAATATTTTTTTACATAATAATTAAATGGGTTACAAAAGCCATCAATAAATCTCGTAATTCGACACTTCAGTTTTTGAATACATTTATTATTCTTTTATTTATTTTATTATATATATATATATATATATATATATATATATATATATATATATATATATATTTTTTTTTTAAATGTGTGAAATAATTATTTGGATGCTAATTATATTTTTATATGACTAGTAACTTAGATTTAGTTTATAATATTTATGGGGGCTTTATATTTAAATATATTAAATAATTATTTAGGAAAAATACAAGTTTTCTATATTAAAAGTACATTATATCTTTAAAATATGGTAAAGAAAAAACTCATCATTAATTGTAATATTAATGATGAATTAATATCTTTTAATATTAACTCCTCTTTATTAAAATTTTAATTATTTAGCATTTTCATGTATTGAATCACAAATAAATAATGGGGAAAATATTAAATATTAAATACTTTGGTGCCAAAAAAAAATGTTTTGCACCAAGGGAAAAGAATATAAAGGGAAAAGAAACTTGTAAAAGAAAGATAGAAGGATTCATATTAAATCCTAATATCTAAAGCTAGAGAATACTATAAAATCTCTCATTTATTATAAATTCTCAAAATAAATATTTTGAGCTTACAGGTCACTTCAAAATGTAGGGATTCTACTTTTTCTTGGTTTCAAAATAAGATATTATTTTAACAACTTGTTAGATTTTGACCATTTTAATCTAGAATATCAATGCTAACATATTATATTATAAAAACATTCACCAACTTATTTATAATATAAGATCTAACATATTATAAGTTTATCTAAATGCATATTACAAGCTAAGAGTTTGTAAGATTTTTCAAACAATTTAACCAAAACACCTTCTAAAAGAATATACTAGTTTAGGTTCTTGATGAACGTGGTCAGTATATTGGAAAAAACTTTTCGTTATAATAGAGGACGAATATATTTAAAATGTATATATATATATATATATATATATGAATTGGGCCAGTTGAATAAATTATTTGGAAGTGAGTCATGAGTCAGTGGTTATAATGTGCAGGACGGCTTGGACACACTTAGTGGTCATTCCACTTATTATATATATAAATAGGATTTGTAGATCTTGAAAAATCTTCAAGTCAACATGCAGATCACAAAATATCATTTTCCCTTTTGTATGTTTAATAATATACTAGGCGATGAGTATTTAGTTGAGATGCATACGAGTATTTTTATTTGATTAGTGATGTAACTCAAATGAAATTCTAACAGATGTATCGAGTATTTCGACTTGTTTTTAGCGAGGACATGTGACCACGTGACTCGAAATTAGCACAATATTCATGCACTATACATTATACTATATACAAATTGGAGGAAACCAAACTCTCACAACTTTATTATATTGCACACATATCTGTATCAACTATGCAATTTGAGAAATTAAATATAAATATATTTGTTTTGTCTTTTTATTATGCTCGAGTGGGACGTGTGCACAATTAATTTAATCTTTAATGCTCTATTGTTGATCCACTGCTTTGGATATATTGGGATTTGCATTTGATGGCATATTCCATGAACTTCTTCTTCTTCCATTAAATGATATAAAATATTGTTTGTCATATTGTAATTCTCTTATTATTGAAGTAGTTGAATAGATGCAAATTGCAATATGTTACTATTATTTAGATTAGCTTTCGTGATCAACCAAACCAAAATACCACGAGGAATCGTGTGGGTCAAAAGAGATTTATGCATTTGCCGACAAGCAGTTGACGTTGATTAACTAATAAATAATATTGTGCAAATTATTAAAATTAATTGTCCTGTTACATCACATTCTCAATAATAAATACCGATTTTTTTTAATATATATATTTCTATGTGGCTCAACTGCATGAAAAGTAAATATCACGAATGGCATGTTTAAGAGCTTTGGATTCTTTCATGTATTTCATTTAATTACTATTAAATAAGACTGGAAATCGTCACACTGTTTGAGCGTCGGATTATCTAAATATCCATTTTTTAAAAATAAATTTCTTTTTTCTTTTTTTCCCCTTTACTTATGCTTGATTTTTTGCCGCCTAGGTGGCCGCCCCGATTTACTGATCGAGCCGATTTTCTTCGCCGATTTTGACAAAATCACTCCAGCCCAGGTCAACCTAGATCTAGGCAGCGCTTGAACCAATTTTTTCAACACTACTATTTGATAAATTAATAATTGAAAGTTAATTTACCATATAGATATAATTGAAAAATATAAAATATTAAATATAAAAAATAAATAAATACTTCTTAAAATAAACTTTAAGAATATATATATATATATATATATATATATAAATATATATATATATAAAAGAAAATAATTATAATAATAAATAAAAAAGTCTTAAGTCTAAGAACAATATTCACGTAAAATATAAATAATAAGTTAATTTAGAAAGCAAAATATTTATTACAATATAAAAATAATAGATATATTTTCTAATAAGTTAGGAGTTTTTGTTTTTTTCTAACTACCTTATTATAAGGCGAATAAACTATCATGATGAGCTTATTAATTTTTTTACCATATAATAATATAAAAAACTTATTATAAATAAATAATTCATAATTTTTTTCAAAAAATTCAAACAAACATGGCATGTATCATTACGATAGTCAAAAGCTACTCACAAATATGTATATACTTAGAAATATATATAGAAAAAAATCAAACTAAAAAGTTAAAAAAAGTAATAAAATAGAAAATTAATAAATAGTGATAAATGTAGCCACATGGTTGCACATTTTATATCCATCAATCTTTTTAACTTTGTGGTTCCATAGAAGGTGGCTCATGCTATACCATGTGCTTCTACATAATTACATAAAGTTCTAGCATAAAATTTGTTGTTGCTATTTTTTTTTTCTTCGAGTTAAAATACCAAAAAGTAAAATATACAAAAGGAAGACAGGAAAAAAACATAAATCAAGTAGCTAACACACATACATGGATTCGTACTTTGAAACCAATATTAGAAATTAGCAAAATGGTTACAACAAGGAGAACAAAAAAAAAGGAAAAAAAATTATCACACACGATCAAATGATACAATAATAAATTTATGACTTAATACCTAATGATAGTTAGAGTATTTACCCCATTTATATTTGTTATTAAAAATGATTTATTTATTTTTTTTTTTTCGAATTTGTTTTTGTACGCACCTCCCACTTATATTTGGGTTCTCTTTAGCTCTTAATAAAAAAATTCTAGCGAGATTTAGTTAAAGCAAAGAAAAAAAAAACAATAAATGAAAATCTTTTCCCCACACAAAGTTGAAGTGGACAGAGGTTAGGTAAAGCATGTTTATTGGACGATATGTCTTTAAACTGAGCACATAATTAATGGATTACAATAGTTATATACCCATGTCCTAACTCCTAAACCAACTACAAAAAAGACAGATTAATTTGTTGGTGGGCCATAAAAGCCAACCTTGTTCTTGCTGGCAAAGTATACTATTAATTAAGGAAAAAGTTAAATTTATTTTAGTTGTCTTCTGGTCTAGTAATTATTAAGGACAGAAATATTAATTATCAAGTCTTTAGTTAAAGGTTAAATATTAATTTTATGTTGAAAATATTTTATTTTGAAAAATAAATAAAAAATCATCTCACACTTGTCTCATAGGAAACCTATTGATTGTTCAAAGAATACATAGAATAAAACAAAAAAACAAAATGACACCTCGCTTATTTACATTTTGTGACATAAATATATGTGTTGTGTCACCATACGAATTCTAATACATTTGGTATTAATAGCATTAATAATTTTGCAATGCGTTACAAAAAATTAAATTTAAAAAAATGTTATTTTGTCACACATGAATATTTTACTCGGATTGTATTGCATCATCTATTGTGTTATACTGTTAAGTATCCATCAAGTGTTCGTAAAATATACACATAACGGCAATTAATATAATATAGTAAAAAATACTAAAAAAAATCTTGCCCACCATATTATTGTTGTCAAAATAAGAAAAAATATTAGTGTAGTAACAGAACAATGTGATAGAAGAACTATCTATTTCTGGTTCATCTGCTTGTCCCATCATCACTCCCAACAGGCAACCAAAAGAGCACAATTCTTTTTTCCTTTCCTTATCTTTTTTCTTTTTTTTTTCCCCCCCTTTTTTTAATCAGTTACCTCAAAACGAAGGAAATAAACAGTATAAGAAAAAAGATTGGAAAAAAAAAAACACGTTGGACTCGGTGGGTAAAGAGAAGTTTGAAAAAAACAATGGGAAATAAGCCCCACAACCAAAAAGTGGTTGTGAAGCAGCTTAATCGTTAGTTAAATCCCCAATATTAAATTAAAAAAAAAAGAATATCCTAAAATAATAAACAAATAAAAAAAATTATATAGTAATAACAAAAAGAATCCAAAAAAAAAAAAAGAATAAAATTGGAATATAAAATATCGTAAGATTATAAAACCCTAATTAAAAAATAAAAAAAATAAACCCAAAAAGAAAATGAACCTTGTTACGCCGTTATACACGAGTTATTGTAATGAAAAAATAGTCTTTTTTTAATTAAAACAAAAAAAAAAGACAAGAAATAAATGCAAGATGGGAAGTAGGAAAAGTAAAAATAAGAATGGAAGTAGGGTGATTATTATTAAAGGCAAATAAATTTAAGTTTAAAATTATGTCTCTTCACTATTTTTTTCGAGTTGTTACACACGACTTGCTTGATTCCCACTTTATTACGTGTCACACATATTAAATCACTTAACGAAAATTCAATGATTTATAGTTGAATAGTAATAAAAAAAATTATTTGATCATTTTCCATTGAATTAGGAACTGAACACTATTTTAGTATACAAAAATTATGTTGATGAGGGTACATGAATGAGGATAGTGATTATGAGATACTCATAGTAAAAGAAAACCAAAGTACAATTGCACAAAGATTATGTGAGATGTGAGTGTTGATTAGTTTTTTTATGACCGGCAAATTTTTATTTATTATATTTAATTCCCCACACCAACTCTAAACACTCCCAACATCAAAATTTTCTTGAAAAACACCTCAACACTCGCTCCAACTCCATTTTGTCTATTTCAACCAAAACAAATGAACCCTATTGAAAGACCGCCCTTCTCTTTCAATCTTTCTGTGTCCTGTCGTTTTGGCTACATCAATTGAACATAAAAAGGGCCCAAAAAATATATAAATAAATAAACAAATAATCTCTCATTCTATATCACCCTGTAACATTGGTAGAGACAATACATATATATGCCCTTTCAATCCTTCTTGAATAGTATTAGGCCCATTTCGTATCTCTTTGCTTATTTATATTCTTTTGTTACCTGAAAAAATAATATTATTTTTTTTATTTGTTTATTTATGCGTTTTGACTATTTCTTTTCTGGCGAGTTTTAAGGACTGTGAAGTTTTGGGAAGATCCAGTTTCTTGGAGGTGGGCTTTTTTGCATCAAAGGTAGGATTTTTTTTTTTTTGGTTTGTTTATGTGAAGAAATCATTTTTTATTTTTTCCGTTGGGAATGGGAAATTGGATGTGTTCTTGAGATCTGTTTGTATTGGAGCTGGTAAAGTTTGCTCTTTTTTTTTTTAAATATATTTTTCTTAGCTTCGGCTGTGGTTGATATATATTTCCTTTGTTAACATTATTTAATTTTGCTATTATTATTATTTGGTTTGGTGTATAGAAGATTTCTGAAAGCGATTGCTCTTTATTGAATAGATAATATACTGAGAAATGGTTGATTTCTGGAAAAACTCAATCTCATTGAATAGATAATATACTTAAGCTTATAGCTTGCAGGCTGTTGTTCAATTGAAAATTTTTAGCCTCATTTCTGCAAAAAATTAAAAACAGTGACTGAATTAATTTTCCTCTGCATATAACATATGCAGTGTGATCTGTGGTTATAGGCTTGTTTTCAAATTCTCCCAAAGACGTTAATACATTTATTTTTCTAAACATTAAACTAGATCTTAGGGCCTGTTTGGTCTAGGTTTCGTTGGGATTATGAATCCTGGTATTCATAAGTGTTCAGAATTCAGTGAATAGTAAGAATCTTGTTTGTTTTAGGATTCAAAATCCTTTACTTTTTGCTGTAGATGTCAAATCATGTCTAGAGAGTGGATGATAATGTATTTGATGTCATATCATGCCTGAAAAATTGATTGTGGTGTATTATTATATTGTATTTAGTAATATTTAAATTTTTAAATTTAATGATGATAGGATAAAAGTGATGAGTGTGGGGTTAGGTGTAAGAAATTTTTGATTGTGGATTGAAAATTTGAGTCGTATAACAAACGAGGATTGAGATTCGGAATCCCAATCCAAAGTTCGGAAGCCTAGACCAAACATGACCTATAAGAGTGCAATTTTTATAGTAGTATTCTAAAATCACTAAGCCATAGGCTAATCGATAGATAGTGAGACCTAGCGCCTAGGCAGAGCCTGCGAGGGGGTCAGCAGGGCCTAATCAAAAGAAAAACGCAGGCGTCCAAACGGGGTTTTTTAGATCAGTGTTGTTGTGTGTACATCTCTTTCCATTTTTATGAGATTTATCGTTATTATGTACCGAATTTTCACTTGCAGTACAAAAGATTCATCTTTTGTGCCGTTTTCGGAAAAAAAAAAGTATACTCTTTAGCTTTAATTTTTCTCAATGCAATTTTGGATTGAGATTTATTTTTCTTACAAATTTGGTTTTTTACAAAACTTATTTTAACAAATTTGGTATTGTATTTATTTTCTCTCCAGATTCTTCATCATGGAAGGCGAAACTTCCTGGGTAAGCCATTGCGTCGAAAGCGTGACAAGTGGCACCATTGAGTTCGATTCGTTCTCCGACCTCAACGACGAGACCAATAAAGACGTTTCCGAAGTCTCCATGGATTTGATCCTGCCCGACGATCTTTTGGAACGGATATTAGCCTATCTCCCCATCGCCAGCATTATTCGGGCCGGCTGCGTGTGCAAGAGATGGAACGAGATCGTAACCTCAAAAAGATTCCTATGGAATAATAGCTCTCACGCGTCGCCTCAAAAGCCCTGGTACTTCATGTTCACGAGCTCCGATGAGCCCATCGGGTACGCATACGACCCAGCCCTCAAGAAATGGTACCCGATCGACCTCCCCTGCATCGAGTCGTCCAACTGGTTCATTGCCTCGTCGTGCGGGCTCGTCTGCTTCATGGACAACGACAGCCGTTGCGAGCTCTACATCTGCAACCCCATCACCAGAAACTGCCGTGGGCTCGATGGGCCCCCTGGCCCGAAATCCCCTGACTACAGTGCGCTGGCCGTCTCGGTCGACCGGTCGGCCCTCAGCTACAGCGTCTCAGTCGTGAAGTCGAAGCAGGTCCCTGAGAACTTCTACCAGTGGAATTTGTCGATCCATCTGTACGAATCGACAACGATGACGTGGGCCACGGCGGTAATCGAGACCCTGACGGGATGGCGGGCCGGGGACGAGAGCGTAATTTGCGATGGGCTGTTGTATTTCTTGGTTTACTCGACCGTGATTGGTGGGCCCGGAGGGCCCGAAAACCGACACGGGCTCATCATGTACAACCTTTCGTGTTCAGGGCCGGGCCATGGGTTGTTGATGCGGAGTTTTGTCCCCGTGCCGTGTTCGCTTACGTGCGGACGTTTGATGAATTTGAATGAGAAGCTTGTGATGGTCGGGGGGATCGGGAAACAGGACCGGCCCGATATTATTAAGGGGATCGGGATTTGGGTTTTGAAGGGACGGGAGTGGAGAGAGATAGCCCGGATGCCGCATAAGTATTTTCAGGGTTTTGGTGAGTTGGACGATGTTTTCGCGAGCAGTGGGACCGACGGGCTTATATATATACAGAGTTATGGTGCGCCTGCACTTCTTGTTTTTGATATTAATTTGAAGCAATGGAAATGGTCTCAGAAATGCCCGGTGGCGAAGAGGTTCCCGCTTCAGCTTTTCACGGGCTTTTGCTTCGAGCCGAGACTGGAGATCGCTCCGTAGTTTCTTGGTTTTGATTTTTCAGTATGATCTGACAATTTTTATTTTATTTTATTTTATCTTGAATTATAAAATGTGTTTGGATTTTCAACGTTTTGGTCAGATTGTTGTGATTTTTAAGTAGCAAATGGTTATAGGTGGATGGAGAAAGATGGATATCTACTTCTTTTTTGCAGCTTTGTGCTACATATTCACTTATTGTTTTTTTTTTAATATTTATGTTTCTGATGGATCCTGCAAGGGATAAATACCAAATCAACCATGAGGTTTAGTTTAATTACATTAAAAAAAAACACTTATTTTCTGAAATTGCAAATACCCTGAGGTATGTATTTACCTTATAAATATTCCAGTAGAGGTGCACACTTTTGTAAGACTTCGAGGGGGTGTTTGTAATAATAAAAGATAAATGTGTTCTCTTTGTGTCTGCGTGTTTTGTGTTTTTTAAGTAATTTTAATAGATAAATGGTGTTTCTTTTTGGTAATTAATCTAAACCTTGGCTGTAATTTTTGTAATTAACCTTTTAATTATATTTTTATTTATATTTATTTAGGCTTCAGTGAAACTGAAGATGGGTGCATGCAGGAGAAACAAAATAAATAAAGAATTAAATATAGGCTCTTCACAAAGAAAGAATTGATAAAAATAATATACAAAAGATGATTGGTATTGAAATCAGCAGAAGATGTTTTTCTCTTTTGGTTATCTTATTAGGCGTAAGATCCTTTTTGGTTAAACAGGTTATTTACTGTGAACTCCGTATACAACTTCGCAGCACCCTTCTCAATCGCCTCAACACGCACCTCCGTACAAGAATCCATGGGTAAATTAGAATAATTAAAAAAGAAAAAAAGTGGCTGGTCGGTTTTATGTAGGTCAGACCAATTGATAGGGTTAAGGTAGGTTAATCGGTAGAAAACTAAAAATTATATTATTATTATTATTACTGCTACGTACGGAAAAGAATAAGAATTCAAGATTTTCTTAGTTAAATATTCCCACCCAGCTACACCCCTAAACATAAATTATATGAATAATATAAAAATGATGCGTAACAAATAAACTGATAAAGTACAATGAATTGGACCATTGAGAATTACTCTGCGACTTTAATTTCTTCTCATGTTACAACTGGTTTCTTTAATTCCTAACCATATGTGTTCTCTGAGTTTGTTTTCAATTGTCATGTTTACGTGTATTGGTTAATTTATTAATGATTGTGGTAATTCTATCTCAATTCTTTAATGGTTGAGTTGGTAATAACTGAAAACGAGTTTGATGTTTTAAGAATTATTGATCGTCATCTTATTATTATTATTTACTTTACTGCGGCAATTAGTGTTCGTGATAATTCTATTTGTAATTTTTGAAAACACAATAAATGTATACTACGATTATTGTGTTAGCATCAATCAACAAAAGTTAATAACAATCTCTCTCATGTTTGAACCTTTCTTGGATAAATCGATTCTCAATCATGACAAACTATATCAATATTGACCAATAATTATCATTTTCAAAAGTTATAACAATATTTTCAATCATGACCAACTAGTTTTTTGAAAATCTTGATTTGTGATGATGAGAATAAATATAATAGAAAAATACGAATATTATTATAAAATACATTTCGTCCAATAATAATTTTTTTATGAATCAAGTTAAAAGTTTTTTTTAATACTATCTGATCTTTGAAAAATATTATATATTAATGCGAAATCCTCCTAACCTATGTGTCTGCTTCGTATGCTTCGTTTGACAAATAAAAACTTCTGGTGCTTCGTTTGCTTATGTGTCATCCGAGCCTAATATTTACTTAATTTAATACTTTTCTTTTTATTGTATTTTACCTAATTTAATTTTTTATTATATTTTTTCTTATTCAATACTTTCTTTCGATTCTCCTAATATAAAAATAGAAGTAAATCATATATAATTAGTAGATAAGATCTAAATTAGTTATTTTAATTAAAAGAAAAACTACATATGAAATAGTTTTAATTAAAAAAATATTATGAAAATAATTAAATAAATTTTATTGATAATAATTAATAAATAGATTAGACATATACAAGGTACGGGTTGGGAATAATTATTTTAATTTTTTATTTTAAATATAAAATTCAGTAATTATCACAAATATTTCTTATATTTATATTTTGATAAGTTCCGTGTAATACACGAGTGTTAAACAAGTATTATATATTAATGCAAAATCCTCCTAATATATGTGTCTACTTCGTATGTTTCGCTTGGATAATAAAAAATCTCGGTTGCTTATGTGTCACCCGAGCCTAATATATAGCTAATTTAATATTTTTCTTTTACTATATCTTGACTAATTTAATATTTTTTTTTATTATATTTAGCCTAACTTAATAGTTTTATTTAATTATATTCTGTCTAATTCAATAATCTTCTTTTATAAATAAGTCATATATAATTAGTAGAAAAAAATCTAGATTAATTATTTTAATTAAAATGTAAATTACATATGAAATAATTTTAATTACAAAAAAAATTATATATAAAAATAATTAATAAATTATATTTAAAATAAAAGTTGAAATAATTTAATTTTGAAATTCTAAATATTCTGTATAAATAAATTATGATATATTTGCAATAATTAGAGTATGTAACTAAATATTAGTAATAAACTCAATCTAAATATAAGAAAGTAAAATTATATAATAATAATTAATTAATATTTATTAGGCAATGACACAATGCGAGAAGATTTGAGAGTATGACACCTTTTGAATTTTTCAAAATATGTAACTATAATTACTAATAAAATTAATTTAAACATAAAAATATAAAATGAGTTAGTAATAATTAATTAATATAGATTAGAGAAGGGTTGAAAATGTGACATCTTATGAATTTTTATAAGTATGCAAATATAATTATTAATGAATTTAATATGAACATTAATTAATAATTATAATAATTAATAAATTGAACAGGGCACGGGTTGAGATATACATCCTTTCAATTTTTTTATTTTAAATTTAAAACTTCATAATTTTCATAAATATTTTTTATATTTAGTTTTTATAAATCCCGTGTAATACACGGGTGTTAAACTATATATATATAACATATATATAATATTAATCAATAATTCTAATAATTAATAAATTGAACAGGGCACGGGTTGAGATATACATCCTTCCAAATCTTTATTTTAAAGTTAAAACTTCATAATTTTTATAAATATTTTTTATATTTAGTTTTTATAAATCCCGTGTAATATACGGGTGTTAAACTATTATTAAATTATATACTAATAACTAATAAATATTGATTACTCACAAGTCAATGCGACAAAGGTTAAGAGTATGACATCTTTTGAATATTTCAAAGTATTTAACTAACAATTATTAACGAATTTATTCTAAAAATTAATATATAAATGACTTAATAATAATAATTAATAAAATAGATATTAGACACGGGTTTAGAATGTGATGCCTTTTGAATTTATTTAAGTATGTAATTAAGATTATTAATGAATTTAATTTAAACATCAAACACAAAATTATTTAATATTTATAATAATTAATAAATAGATTATACATGTTCAAGGAACGGGTTGGGAATACATTACTTATTTTTTATTTTAGATTTAAAACTCAGTAATTATCACAAATATTTTTTATATTTATTTGATAAGTACCGTGTAATACACGTGTGTTAAATAAATTTATATTAATGCAAAATCTTCTTAATTTATGTGTTTGTTTCGTATGTTTCGCTTGGATAATAAAAAATATTGGTGTATGGGTTGCTTATGTGTCATTCGAGCCTAATTTATACCTAATTTGATATTTTAATTTTATATATCTTGCCTAATTTAATATATATTTCTTATTATATTTAGCCTAACTTAATAGTTTCTTTTATTATATTTTGTCATTCAATAATTTTCTTTTATACTCTTAATATGAAAATATAAATAAGTCATATATAATTTCTAGAAAAAAAATATAAATTAATTATTTTAATTAAAATACAAACTACATATGAAATAGTTTAATTACAAAAAAAAAAATTATTTATGAAAATAATTAAATAAATCGTATTTATAATAAGAGTTGAAATAATCTTTAAAATTTTAAATATTATGTGCAGATAAATTATGATATATTTGCAATAATTGGAGTATGTAACTAAATATTAGTAAGGAATTCAATCTAAATATTAAAAAATAAAATTATATAATAATTAATTAATATTTATTAGATGGCACAATGCGAGAAGGCTTAAGAGTATGCCACCTTTTGAAATTTTCAAAGTATGTTACTATAATTATTAATAAAATTAATCTAAACATAAAAATATAAAATGAGTTAATAATAATTAATTAGTATAGATTAGAGACAGGTTGAAAATGTGACATCTTTTGAATTTTTATAAGTATGTGAATATAATTATTAACGAACTTAATCTAAATATTAAAATATAATATTAATTAATAATTATAATAATTAATAAATTGAAAGTTGAGACATCCTTTCAACTTTTTATTTTAAATTTAAACTTTATAATTCTCAAAAATATTTTTTATATTTAGTTTTTTATAAATCCCGTGTAATATATGGGTGTTAAACTAGTATGTATATATATATATACCGGGTACCCGGTTTCGGAATCGATTTCCACCGATTTTGGGACCAGTTCCAAAAACTTTGTACATAGCTAGTACAGGTTTTGGGATCAGTTTTCTTTTCTTGAATCCGATTTTGACCGATTTCGTCGATTTCAAGATAATTGACCGAGTACCCGATTCTGCTCACCCCAATTAAAGAGTATCATATCTGGTCGTGAAATATCTGATATGAAAGTTTTAACCCTGTATATTTTGATCTTGTGAAATATAATTATGTGCAATTTAATCATATTGTCATTGTAAATAATGTAAACGTAAACGGTTTATAATAAGTTTATGATCATTAATAAATTATAATAGAATAGTTTTAAAATGTATAGAGATAATTGTATAGCCATGTTTAGTGTGGATTGTTTGAAATTTAAACATGCTCCACTTTAACGTTTTCTCTGTTGATCAAACATATTCAATTAATAATTACATTATATATACAATTACTAGGTATATATTTCATAATTTGAAGTTTTGAATCATTAGCATTATAATTCAAGTGGTATTATTCATTATCAATGACATTCTAGTTAAAATTCTAAACTTATTAAGTTTCATCGATTAGTATAGTCTCTTTTCACTTCTACTAAAATTATTATAAACGAAGATGGTTTCACACATATTAGAAATTTCTTGATAAAACTTTGTGAAAATTAAGATAAAGCAACCTATCATATTTTGAAAGTTTTCATTAAAACACTGTCACCTAAATTTCTAAATTAATTACAAATATAAAGCAAACAGAAAATTTAAATATTTCAGCATGAGATACAACATCACTATTACAACAATGGAATAAAAATATTATTTAAATGATAGTAAAGAAAAATACAAATGAATAAGAAAAAAGTTTGAAAATTCTTTTTCTTGCAATTGTATTAAACATGTATTAGTTTTCTATAGAAAGACACATTCACTTTATATTATGGATCAATGAAAAACCAACAACGCCAAAAGCCGATATTACTGAGAAAATAAAAAATGCAACACAAACGCCAATGAATTATTTCAGGTATCTTACTACTCGATATTTATGAAAAGCCATTCTATATATGAATTATTAGCCAGCTACGAAATACATTTCCACTATTATTTCTGATCACAAATTCGATTAAAAAGACTTATAATATATGTTTATTTTATATATTTATTGAGATACTAGATATATTGGATAAATATTTACCAAATGGAATCACAACCATTTCCTTATGTTAGACTACTTATGAGAATAAAACTAACCAGCATTAAAAAAATTAATTTGTTCGTGCTGAAAATTAGAAATATTGCATGGTTATAAGCTTTGTGATTTGATGTTGTGGAATTATTAACCTATGAGAATTAAGAAACTTAATGAACTTGGCCTTGATCAGGTAAAACTTTCAGCAATAGTTTTGTTATTGAAACAGATGTAAATTCCTAATTTAGAGTGCATCAGATTAAGTTTGGAAGTTGTTTGAAATACATTCTTATCAACAAGTTCAATTTATATGTATTAATGTGGACAGGCACACAGGATGAACATTCTATTGAGCAAAATCGAAGTACACATGCAAGAAAAAGAAGAAGAGCAATTATGCTAGACAAACGGTCCTCAAATACTAAATGTATGCATAAATTTACACTTCGAATTTCATATAATTTTATCAGTATTTTTTTCTTTGAATTAACACAGTACTCATAGCATCAGGAAACAAACAAGATTATGTGATGCCAAAGAGGACACCATATATGAAGTTCAAAATGGCGAAAATATACTTAATAATAAACATGGTAAGTACAAAATCAATCAATTTCTATTTGTTTTCTATTCTATACTTTCTTATGCGTGCATCAAAATGTAATGGAAGTCTTAAAGACTTCATTAAATTTTATATATTGAATAACTTACAGGGACATTGTTAAACATTTTTTGTCATGCCAATTTATTTTTATAATTCCAAGGTTCATATTTAGCTAGTTTGTCTATATTAAGATTTGATGAACTTTGGTTTATATTGTCATTAAAGTATCTGTGCAAATTGATATTGGGCATACTTGATATTAAAAACTCATATTAAATACAAAAAAATATATATCTATAACATAGTGAATATCTTGAAAACCTTGGGATATTGATATTGGGTATATTACCCATTCATATGTATTTCTTTAAACTGATGTATATCTCAAAATGCTTGAGAACTATGATGTTATATCTCTCTCTATTACTCTCTTGATGATCCTTATTAGAATAAAATGATAAACATTTAACATAAATAGTTGGTTACATATGCAATATCATTTTTTTTATAATATCCCATCATAAAAATAATTCCATTTCGAGTTTTGCCAACAACAAGAACAAACATTGGATCACATATTTTGAGAATAGATCTTTTTTATCCTTAATTTGATTTTTATTTGCCACCATTGTTTGGATTATTAAGCATAATAGTGTCACAATACTACTTTCAGCCTATTTGGACCATGGATACCCAACTTTTGTGGGGCAACTATGTGGTATGATGATCGTATTTCCAAGAATAAGCAAACATCAAAACCAGAGTTCAGTATTTGTTGTGGTAAAGGAAAGGTGGAGTTACCTTTGCTTACATAACCGCCAACAACTCTTAGACGCCTTCTATCATGGGAAGATCCTCGAAGTACTAAATTTTTAGATAATATACGCTCATACAATAGTATGTTTAGTTTTACCTCCATGGGAGGAAAGGTGGACAAAGCCATCAACAAGGGAAATGCTCCATATGTTTTCAAGTTAAAGGGTACAAACTACCACAGGATTGGAAGTTTGCTTCCAACATCTGGATCATCACCTAAATTCTCCTAGCTCTACATATACGACACTGAACATGAGACAAATAATCGGATTAAGGCTATAAGGTGAGAAAATTACATTATATTCTGCTCTATAACAATAAATTTATTGTCAACCTAGATAAATATATTGATAGATTGACAAACGAGAAATTACACGCTAATTGACGGTTTAATTCCGGTGAATTTATGTGCTTAATAATATCATATATGCTTATTTCTCGTATAATTGTTATTAGGAGCCATCAAGCACCAATAGTATATTTCTTCTTTATTTTGCAGTGATTGGTGCCATATTTATCGAAGGATGTCTCACAAGGAAGTAGAGAAATGAGGATTGACGAATCGAGAAGAGAAGAATCAAGAATCAGGATGATGTGTCGATGACGCGTCGATACCCAGGATGGACCGCGTCAGTCGATGCGATGTGCGGTATGACACCGAAGGCTGGCTCGTGTCAGTCGACGCTATGTTGACGCTCCATCGACGCTCATGTTCTGAAGCGTCGATGTCGACGCTCATGCTCTGAAGCGTCGATGTCGACGCATGCAGGACGACGCAGGCAGGTGATTCGCGTCGACGCCGAGGGCTGGTTCGCGTCAGTCGACGCCGACTCGGCAGAATTATTTTAGGACAAATCTTGGGCGGCAAGAAAAAGGAGTTCTATATAAACCCCGACCCTATTTCGTCCCAAAGGCATAATATAACATATCCTAGGGTTCTAAGGAGGTCCAGAGAGGTTCCAACTCTTCCCAAGTCATCCACACGCAAGGGAACTTGAAGATTGACGTTTCAAGATGCAAGATTCAAGTTCAACACATCATCTCTCCTATTTTATCAAGGATTATGTTTATTTATCTGAACCTTTTCTTTTATTTTCTTAACTCCATGATTGAGTAAACTTATATCTAGTTCTAGGGATGTTGAAACCCTCGTGAAACTATGTTTAATTGATTTATGCAATATTGTTCTTCGTTCGTCATATGCGATTGTTTGTGTTGTTCTATTT
Organism: Phtheirospermum japonicum; assembly: GCA_014905375.1. Lineage (NCBI taxonomy): Eukaryota > Viridiplantae > Streptophyta > Magnoliopsida > Lamiales > Orobanchaceae > Phtheirospermum > Phtheirospermum japonicum. The sequence continues at coordinate 121,265 of BMAC01000246.1, read as the reverse complement.
TCAATTTATGATTGCTTAATTCTTAATTTGGCTTGATCACCTAGATTAGGGATTGGTTATCTATTGCTAGAAATAGGATTGCTTCCCGTGTAATTGTCGTAATTACTATTTCTCTGAAGCAACTAATGATTGT
>BMAC01000246.1:94911-112399 GCA_014905375.1 Phtheirospermum japonicum | reverse complement strand
TGATTGTAAATCGTTAGGGACAACACATCATAAGTTAAATAAACCGAGCTTGTGAGTTTATTGCTTAGATTAGCCTATTTACCTGATTCTTATTGCTGTTGATGGATTAAATCTAGAGAGCTTATTCTAGGTTGTTCATTGATTAGGTTTAATTAAAGAGCTTGTTTTAATTAAATACACATAAGGGTAAATTCGAGTAGCAGAGCTTATTGCTACTTAGGGTTTTTAGTTGCATATGATGAATGGATTATGGTACTGTGGTTGGTTAAATGAGTGAATCGAGGGTGGAAACTGAACTAGAAATAGGCCTTTATTATTATTGAATTCTTCGTTAATTGTTCTCTTGCTATTTTAATTACTTGTTATTTTATTAGTTAAATTAATTCATAATTCCTTACCCCAATTATTCATTTAAATAAAATACGAATCATCACAATCTAACCACACTCCTCGTAGGTTCGACCCTTACTTATCGCTACTACTAGTTAGTGGAGAGAAGCTGAGGAAAATAAATATTTAATTTGACACTTAACGACGGGCGGTCATAGATACATAATATATAAGGTGTGCCTTAAATTTATCTATATGAACATTTATTAAATTAATAATCCATATAAATTCTTTTGGATGCATATTCAATTTTATTCGCATAGTTAATATACACTAGAAATGCTTATCTTTTCCGGTAATAGCTCCAGAACAGAGTCTAATGGGTTGGATGTCAGCATTATAAATGATATTAGAATTATACTTGATGAATATAACCCTTTGGTAAAATCATTTCGAAGTGTACGAGAATGTTGCTAATCAGATCATCAAGTCAATCTTAGACTACAACTCATTGGAGGACGACAATCATACGGTCGAACGAACAATCTACCTACGGCTCCCGAGGTTGCAGCACTTATTCCTGGTGACTTTGATGAGTCATTAAAAAATGTATGTAATTATAGAGACTCGGTCTGGGTTTCTGAAACGTATTAGTGAGCTACACCCTTCGTATCCTCCAATGAAATATCCATTGTTTTTTCCTCACGGAGAGGATGGATATAGAGTGGGCATTTCACATAGCGATGCTTTGAAAAGTACATCAAGAAAAAGGAAGACCTTAACCATGAGAGAATTTTTCGCATTTAGAATACAGGAACGAAAAATGAGGTGAAGACCATGCTATATGGAAGAAGGCTATTTCAACAGATATTGGTCGATGGTTACATGACGGTTGAATCCGAAAGGTGAGACAGAATCATCTTCTACTGGCCAGAGAATATTTATACCGGTTTCATTCACGCGAGGAGCTAGATATATGTTGCAGAATTATCAAGATGCTATGGCTATCTACAAATGGTATGAGTATCCAGACTTATTTATTACAATCACTTACAATACAAAGTGGTCAGGAATCAAGAGATTTCTCAATAGCCGAGGACTGAATTTGGAGGATATGTTAGATATTGTTTGTCGAATTTTCAAGATTAAACTCGATCAAATAATTAAGGATATGAAATAGAACCAGATATTTGGCAAGACTCGAGTAGGTAAATAATAGTACTTATAGTTTTTGTAACTTTATAAAACTGTGATAAAATAATATGTTGTAGGTAATTAGAATTGAATATTATATTCCAAGAATTACAAGTAGCAAATTTTATACAAAGCCATGAGTGATATTATGATGAATGCAATGATGAACAATTTTTATGGTTGTTGTTGTTGCAGTAATTTGACAAAGAATAGTGGTAATCACACAGTAGAGTTTTAAAAGCGCGATTTACCCCATACTCATATTCTTCTATTTCTTCAACGTGAATACAGGATACCCACGCCTGATGATGTTGATCAAATTATTTCAGCTAAGATACCAAACAAAGAAACTAATCCCAAGTTATACGAATTGGTAACTCGGCACATGCTCCATGGGCCTTGCAGTTCATATAACCTTGAGAAAGCATGCTTGTAAAATGCCAAGTGTATTAAGCACTTTCCTAAGAGATATACAGAAAGAACTACAGTGGATGAGGATGGGTATCCATTATATAAGAGAAGAGGTGATGGAAATATTGTTAAGAATGGAGTTATTGTGGATAATAGATTTGTAGTGCCTTATAACCCACGACTGCTGATGAGATATCAAGCTCATATTAATGTCGAATGGTGCAACCAGTTCAGGTCTATTAAATATCTTTTTAAATATATAAATAAGGGCAATGATCATGTAACCGTATCTATCGGTGAGGGAAGTGACGCTGATATTGACGAACAACAAGTTGATGAAATAAATAATTTCTAAAACTGTATATATATATATATATATATATATATATATATATATGTGTGTGTGTGTGTGTGTGTGTGAAGCGGTGTGGCGTGTCTTTGCGTTCGACACTAAAGAAATCCAAAAGTCCAGAGGTTAAGTTTTCATCTACCAGGTGAACAGTATTTAACCTACAATGAAGATGACCCACTTGATCATGTAGTCAACAAGCAAGGGAGTAAACAATTTATATTTTTGGCATGGATGGAATGTAACCAAAAATATGAAAAAGCGAGAAGCTTGACTTATGTAGAGCTCCCGGCGTTGTTTGTATAAAAGAGAGAAGAATGCGTTTGGGAGTTCAGACAGAAAGGAATTTCAGTAGCCAGGTTAGATTATGTTCCGCCTGGAAGTGGATAATCTTACTATTTATCAATTATACTTCATCATAGTCGAGGAGCAACCTCACATGAAGAAATCAGGACCATCGATAATGTAGTCTTCCCATGATTCAAGGATGCATGTTATAAATTGGGCCTGTTAGATGATGACAAAGAATATATTGATGGAATAATTGAAGCAAGTTTTTGTGGTTCACCGCATTTCCTAAGGAAGTTATTTGCTGCACTGCTACTGTCAGGAAGTGTTTCACGACCAGAATATGTCTGAGAGAAGACTTGGCAAGCTCTTGCGGAGGATATCTTTCTAAGACAACGCAAAATGCTCGACGTCTATGGTAATATTTCAAACATAAATTCACTTCTAGATCTATTTCAAAAGATTTGCCTGAACTTCTGGACATATTAAACATACATTACATATATAGTCTTTTTATGCGTTCTCACCTTTAAAAAAAATATAAGTATCATTATTTAAAATAGTTTTATTCACCCTTAATAATATACTTAAAATTTGTATATCAAATTATATCTAAATAATAGGATCGCTAGATCATCTGTAGGGAATGAATATCACCCCTTAATGGGGGAAGATTTTATCTTGGATAACAATATAATAAAAAATTGGTACAGTCAGTCTGTATCTAACTAAATGGTTACTCAGACATAAGAAAATCTTTAAGTGATTTGTTGGGTATATTAGATGACATGTTTGCATTCTCCGTGCAGACATGAAACTTAGTGATGACCAGTTGAAGAATTACACTTTGGTTGACGTGGAGAAATTGCTGCAAAGGAATGGAAAATCACTCAAGAACTTCAATGATATGCCTTTTCCGAATCATGCTTTGATCATGGAAGGAAATAATAAATTTATTCAGCAGGAACATAATTATGATAGAAGACTCTTGGAGACAGAGCACCATGATTTGTGTTCATCACTAACGGATGAGCAACGAGCTATTTATGAAGAAATTTTAAGTGCGGTGACCATTGGGAAAGGTGGGGTATTTTTTGTTTATGGATTTGGAGGAACAGGAAAGACATTCGTATGGAGAACTTTATCTGCGGCATTACGAAGCAAAGGTGAAATTGTTCTTAATGTTGCCTCAAGTGGAGTTGCGGCACTTTACTGCCGTCGGGACGAACTGATCATTCTAGGTTTGGAATACCAATAAATATATCAGAACAACCCATGTGTGGATTTACACCAGATACAGACTTAACGGCTCTCATACATAAGACAAAACTAATAATTTAGGACGAAGCACCAATGATGAATAGATTCTGTTTGGAAGCATTGAATAGAAGCATCAGGCATATCGTGAGCGATCCGCGAAAGTCCCTACCATTTGTGGAAAAAGTTATTGTTCTCGGAGGAGACTTTCGACAAATTCTTCCAGTTATACCAAAGGGAAGTAGGGAGGATGTTGTTTACTCGAGTATAAGCTCCTCTAGGCTATGGGATCATTGCAAAGTCCTACAATTGACAAGGAATATGAGATTGAGTGTTGGGCAATCAATGTCAAGCTTGACTTCCTAGGAGATTAAAGATTTCTCCGAATGGATACTCGAAATTAGAGATGGAGAGATCGGCGTAGAAGTTGATGGGGAGACTTTAATTGATATTCCTGAAGATTTATTGATCCATTCTTCTGAAAATAATCACGTAGCACTTATCCTTCACTGCTAGATAATTTTTGAGCCACTACATTTCTGGAAGAAAGAGCAATACTTGCACCGAGAATTATGCGGATTCCAAAAATCAGAATGAGGTTTACTCGACCGATTTCTTAAAACACGATCAAGTGTTCAGGAATACCAAATCACATATTGAGGTTGAAGGTGGGAGTTCCAGTGATGCTGATACGGGATATGGATCAAGCCTCAGGATTATGCAATGGCACGCGGTTGGTTGTGACACAGCTTGGCGATAGAATAATTGAAGTGAAGATTCTATCGGGTAACAATATCAGAACCAAAGCTTTTATTTCGCGTATGGTATTGAGTCCTTTTGATAGCAGATTGTCGTTTAAGTTTCAAATGAGACAGTTTCCAATTATTGTTTCCTTTTGCCATGACTATAAATAAGAGTCAAGGGCAAACGCTCTCATATGTTGGCCTATATCTGCCAAGGCCGGTATTCAGTCATGGTCAACTTTATGTGGCCATCTCGAGAGTCAAGAGCGGAAAAAGTTTGAAGAATCTATGATGCGACGAAAACGATTTAAGTGTGAACAAGACGAGAAATGTAGTTTACAAAAATGTTCTACAACATTTAAAATGAAAATCATCAGTGTGTAATCATTAGGATATGAGCCGATTAGAAATATGTTATATTTTCATAAACTCTGCAAAATGAACGTAAAAAGAGAAATAGTTTTAAAAATAATATATTTAGAAATTGAAGCAAACACTGTGCAAATCTCCCGTAACACGAGGGGAACAAAGAAACTATTTTAGAATAAGTTTAGCATAATTAGAGTGGAGAAATTTGTGGCATGATCTTACTATGTTTTTGAGAATGTATAATTCGTATTTATTTTTACAAATTCCGTGAAATGCTTGCGTGTTAGTTGGAAATATGTTATCTTTTCATAAACTCCCAAATATAAACGTAAAAAGAAAAATGGTTTTCAAATAATATATTTACAAACTGGGGCCAACAGTGTGCAAATATGCCGTAACACGAGGGGAATAAAGAAACTGTTTTTAAATACGTTTAACATAATTAGAGTGGAACAATTTGTGGCATGGTTTTATTATGTTTTTGAGAATGTATAATTCGTATTTATTTTTATAAATCTCGTGAAATGTACGGGTGTTACACTCGTATATATATATAAAACTAATTTAACACCCGCATATTATGCGGGATTTAAAAAATAATAATATTTATTAAAAATAATAAAATAATAATATTGAAAATGGTACATACAAATTGTAACATTATTTTTCTATTTACAGAAATAGTATTTTTCACAATAAAGAATCTTTTAAAATTTTTTTTACCGCGAGTCACGAAATTAGTTGTAAAATATATCAAAATACCCTAAACTTGACGGGAAAACTCGTAAAGATTTTAGTTTGAAAAAAATGTAAAACATACAACACCCGCATGTCTCATGTGAATATGTAATAAAAATTAAAATCTATAAGGCACTAATAATTCTATTGAAAAAAGTCGTACATCTAACTTGTAGTATATGTAATATTATTTTATTAAGGAAAATTCTTTTTTATTTTTTTAAAAGTTTAAGACACTAATTTGTTCATATAGATATAGAATGTGTGTATAAATGTATTATATTGGGATAAGATAAAAAAATTAGAATAAATTTAATATTTATTTTCCTAGTCGTAGTATTTATTATTATTATTATTATTATTATTATTATTATTATTATTATTATTTTTATCTTTTTAGTTTCCCTTCTTTTTTTTGGCGTAACAATAATTTTTAATATTTATTTTTAATGGTATTTTCAATTCATTATATTATGATTAGATAAAGAATTTAAGTTTATATTTTCTATATTTATTTTTCTTTTGTAATAATTTTATATAACTCGTATTTTTATTAAATAAGTATTTAAAATTCTAATAAATCATTTCAATTTTTATTATCAATAAAAAATAATTCAACTTATATAGATTTTTTCTAATTAGATATAACTTATTTATATTTTTATCAAGAATAAAAGTATGACATTGAATTGAGAAAAATATGTTAAATAAAACATTAAATTAGGTAACATGTAATAAAGGAAAATATTGAATTAGTCAAAATATAATATTAAAAAAATATTAAATTAGTTAAAATATAATAAAACAAAAATATTAAATTAGGTAAATATTAAGCTCGGATGACACTAAGCACCAGAATTTATATTAAATTAGGTAAATATTAAGTTCGGATGACACTAAACCACCCGAATTTTTTCCAAAGCTAACGACTTGAGAAACAGACACATAGGATATGAGAACTTTGCATAAATATATAGGGGATACACACACATTCAAGTTTAACACCCGTGTGTTAAACGGAATTTATCAAAATATAAATATAAAAAATATATTCGATCATTATATAGTTTTTAAATCTAAACATAAGATTTCCAAATATATCGTATCTTCAACTCGTGTCTAGTACCGATGCCTTATTACTATTTATTAACTATTACTTTTTATTGTTAAATAATTTTTTATTTTAATGTTCAGATTAAATTCGTTAATGATTTTTTATTTACATACTTAAATAAATTCAAAACTTGTCACACGCTTGTCCTGTGCCTAATTCTATTAATCAATTATTATTATTAAATATTTTTATGTTTTAATGTTTAGATTTAATTTTATAATAAATTTTAATTACATACTTATAAAAATTTAAAAGATGTCATATTCTCAAACTGTGCCGTATTGTACATGTGTTTAATCAATATTATTAATTATTATTATTAAAGTTTATATTTCTTATTTTTAGATTGTAATTGTTAATAAAATAGTTATATATATACTTACATTATTGTAAATAACTCGTAATTTATTTTAATTACATATTGAAATCCTAAGAATAAAAATATTTAACTTTTTTTTATAAATACAACTTATTTAGATTATTAATAAATAATTAAGTTTTTTAATTAATATTATCTTATAAGTAATTTGTCTTTTAATAATATAAGCAATTTCTTCCCTTGATTATATATGACTTTTTATATATTTATATTAGAAAAATAAGAGGAAATATTGAAAAAATATAATAAAATAAAAATATTAAATTAGATTAAATATAAAAAAGAAAAAAATAAGTTATAAAATATATAATAAAAAATATAATAAATTAGGTAGATATTAGAATTCTTATATTTTTGTAAGTATCCATACCTCAAAAATTCGTCAAGTAAGGAAACGAACCACCAGAAAATTACAAGTCAACTCGAAACTTTTTAAGCAGACAAATAGGATAACAAACTTTTCGTTTAATATATATATATATATATATATATATATATGTATATATATATATATAAAATAATTGCCCGTGCACCGCATATTGGTTAAACTAGTTACCTAAAAAGAACAAATAAATTATGAATATTGAGTTAGAATTATTTTGAGTACTGAGATTTTCATTAACTATATATTACTAGTTCAGAAACCCGCGTTTACGTGGGCATATCGAACAAAAATATATTAAAAAGAACGAAAAAATAATTATTAAATTATATTCAATAATACAACTTTTTAAAATTGTTCACTTGAGATTCTGGAAAATCTCATTGTAAACAACATTTGCAGTCTTATTAACAATATTATCATCGTCGTCACAACTTAGGATTTTTAATCCTTTACGACTCTTGACCCGAGAGACTGCAACGTAGAGTTGACCGTGGCTAGAAACTGGTCTTGGCAAATACAAACCCACATTAGAAAGAGTTTGACTCTGACTCTTGTTTATAGTCATTGAGAAACAAACAATGAGGGGAAACTGTCTCCTTTGAAATTTGAACGGGACCCTACTATCCGAAGGGGTCAATGCCATTCGTCAAATGTAAACCTTCATACCAACATAGTTCCTGACAAAATCTTTACTTCAATAATGCGATCTCCAAGTTGCGTAACAACTAATCTAGTACCATTGCACAACCCTGAAACTTGATCCATGTTTCTAATCAACATAACCGGAACTCCAACTTTTAACTTTAGAATATGATTGGGGATTCTGGAGCACTTTATCGTGTTTAGAAAATCTGTCGAGTACACTTGATGCTGAACTTCTCCATTTACATATGTTCATCACTTGGAAGAATCGACATCACGTATTCATTCACTGTCTCAACAATACTATTAGTTGGTGCAAGAATAGCTCTTTTTCGAAGAATAAGTGATGGCCAAAGTTTTGTAAAAGAGATGGATAAGTCCTCAACAATAGCAGCAACATGATCGCCTGAAGTTTGAAAAAGTATATCGTCAGGTATATCAATTAAAGTTTGACCATCAACTTCTGTACCAATTTTTCCATCACCGATTTTGAGTATCCAGTCGGAGAAATCGCGAATTTCACGTTCAACAGATTTTGACATTGACTGTCCGACGGTTAACCTCATATTCTTCGTCAATCGAAGAATCTTACAATGTTCCCATAATATAGGTGAACAGATACTGGCATACACAATATATTCCCGACTACCCTTTGGCACAACAGAAAGAATCTGACGAAAGTCTCCACCTAGAACTATAACCTTACCGGCAAATGGTAATTCCTTTATTTATTCAGGTGCAATATGCTTCAAACTTTTATGCAAAGCTTCAAAACATAATCTACTCATCATCGGTGCTTCATCCCAAATAATTAATTTTGCCCGATCAAGAAGAGCAGCTAATTCTGTTCCAGGTGTTATTGTACATATTGAATCTTCGGTTATGGTCAAGGCATTCCAAATTGGGAGTGTGCAGTTCTACCAGCTGGAAGCAAAAGTGCGGCAACACCACTCGAAGCAACATTGAGAACAACTTCACCTTTTGAGCGTAAAGCCGCAGATAATGTTCGTCAAATGAAGGTTTTGCCTGTACCCCCATAACTGTATACAAAGAAAATACCACCCTTGTCATTTGTCGCCGCACTTAGAATTTCTGAATAGATTGTCATTTGTTCATCTTTTAGTGATGAGCATAATTTATGATGTTCGACTTCCAAAAGACATCTATCAAAACTAAGTTATTGCTAGATAACTTTGTTATTTCCGTCGGTCAATGTAGAGTCATTGGGCAAAGGCATATCGCAAAAATTCCTTAGCGATTTTCCATTACTTTGGAGAAGTTTTTCCAATTCAATCAGGGTATAATTTTTCAACATATCATCACTTAGTTGAAGACATGAACAAAGTAATAAAGAATTATCAAGATTTGAGTATATAAGTTAATTATATTAGTAGATAATTAAATATCATAAAAAATAAGAACATCTTAAATTTATAAAAAAAGTAGTTCATTAAACTAAAGACTAATTACCTTCTATACCCAGAATTCTACGTTGTCTTCGCAAGATGTCATCTGCAAGTAGATGCCATGTCTTTTCCCATACATATTATGGTCTTGAAACACTCGAAGACATTAACAATGATGCGAAGAGCTTTCTTAGGAATGACGGTAAACCCCAGTAAATTGCTTCGACAATACCGTTAACGTATTCTCTATCATCATCCAACAGTCCCAAAGAATAACATGCAGCCTTGAAAGTTGGGTAGACAATGTTGTTAATGGTACGTATATCTTCGTGACAAACTGCTCCTCGGAAATGATGTAAGCATTATTGACAAATAATATGCTTCTCCAACACCGGGCGGAACATAATCCAACCTGTTCCAAACCGACTCCAAATTCAACATTCTCGTTAATCCTGTTCATTTCAACTGGCCATGAATCTCCACGCCAATTTCGTAGATCGAAATAGACAAGTAGTGCATTTTCGAAAAATTTGGAGAAAGTGTTCGGAATAGGCTGTTACAGAATTATCAATTTTAATATATGAGATATATATATATATATATATATATATATATATATATATATATATATATATATATATATATATATATATATATAGACACACACACACACACATATATTGCTTAGATATTATATAAAATTAACGCATTACACCAAAAATATATATATGAGAAAAACATTTTAATATAGTGCATACGAAATAAAAAGTAAACTAATAACATAAAAAATACTGACCAATTTATTGATCGTTGAATATTTCTGAATAAATAATTTATTTAGTGGGCAAGAAAACTTCTATTCATATATTTGACGATGAAACATAAATATTATAATTTCGAACAAAATATAAATAACAGGAGAGTAAAATATATAGTTGAAAATAAAATTAATTTTTTTGAGAAAATATAATTTAAAATAAACGAATTAATATATATGAAAAAAAAAAACCATACCAAATGATCCTTGTTAGAATACGTAACACATATCCTTCGATTGATTGCAAGTTGGGGCTGAAGACGTAGGTCCATTGGTTTTTTGATTTTATAAATAAATAAATTTTGTATACATATAAAAAAAAAAATGACAATCAATTATTTATAGGGGGTCATCAAATTATCAAAGTATATAAATATATGGTAATATTCTCCAATAGTTAGTAACGGTTTTATTAATTTCCATATTGTAAATGATTCTCGTATAATTAAGGAAGAAATACTATTTCCAATAAAGGCATCAAACAAATGCGTTAATTATGGTATAGTTAAATTTCAACTCAATTAAATTCATCAAATTTCTATAAAAATTATATACTATTACAGTGTTTGTTGGTTAATGAAAAAATATGTCATCTTTTGTAATCCGTTAAAAAAAATAAAAAGGTGATTAACTTCATAGTAACTCTTTATTTTACAATAAAAATCTCATTAAGAATATAAAGGCGTGTGAACGTTATCAATTGGAAATTAATAGTCATTTATTTTTCAATCCCGTAATCAAAGTACATTAAGTGTTGCAATGGTAAAACTTACAAGATAGCGATAATTGACAGTTGATATAAAAAAAATGTAAGGAGTGTACGTAATTGAATTTATGTTGTCAAATATTACTTATATACAATTATTGTTATAATTGATATATTTAAGCACTCATTAAGCTCAAACCCAATAATTACCAAATATATTTATTTAAAAATAGTTAACTATGAAAAATGAGTATTCCATATATAGAGATATCAATTTATAGAGTGCGAATCAGACTGGATCGTTAATTATTTTATAATTAAATTGCAAATCAATTAACTTCAGTTAACTTCCAAAAAATTCATAAACCATTACAGTGATTATCGATTAATCAAAAAAAATTGTCATTCTATCAAACAAATTCGTTAATTATGGTATAGTCAAATTCCAAATCAATTAAGTTCATCAAAAGATATCTCATATTTTTAATCCGTTTACAATAAAATAAAAATAAACGGGTGATTAACTTCGTGAAAACTCTTTATTTTACAATAACAACTTCATTAAGAATATAAATGTGGATTGACGTTATCAATTGATGATTAATAGTCACTATAAAAATGACAATTAATAGTTATTATAATTATTTAGAAATATATCCATAATAGTTGTTATAATCATTTAGAAACGATTATTCTATCACTAACTGACAATTGGATCCAAAAAAAGGAAGGAGTGTACGTAATTGAAGTTACTTTCTCAAACATTCCTTATATAATTTTAATCAATTAAAGTTTATGGCATTAAAATTATCAAATTTCCAAAAAATTATAAACAATCACAGTGGTTAGTGGTTAATCTAATAATATCGGCTAAAAATTATTATTGAGCGAATAGGGTAAAGTATATTCGGTTTTCATTATTGTTATCTTTTCCATAATTATTTTGTTTAAATTAAAATTATTTTTAGTTTTCATCTTTTTACCCTGCACACTTTGGAATTGGCATTAAGTAATTCAGAAAATTATAATATCGACTTTTAGAAGTGGAATAAGTAATGTGTGTGTGTGTGTGTGTATATATATATATAGTATCGTATATTAGAATTATGGAAAATAATGAATCATACGGTATGTATCGTAATTGAATATTTATTAAGTAACCGATTCCTCAAAATTGTGAAAAATTAGAAACAAAATTGACAATTGAAGCAAGGAGATCTGAGTTCCCGAAAAAATGTGGTGATGCTCAATTAATTTAGGAGCAAAGAGAATAAACAAATTTATTTATCAAGTAAAAGCAAGTAAAAGTAAAGGCAAATAAACAAATTCCTATTAAGAGTAAAAACTGCTCAAGAAATTTAAGCAGTCCAGTGGTGGAAGGTGGAGAACACGAAGCAAACCCACCAGGGTACGAAACTGCCAGGTGAAAAATTTATTTATTTTTTTTTTTTCAACAAAGGCAATCTATACAAATCAAATCAGAAAAAACTCAAACAAATCTCTGAATTAAAAATGAAAACGCAAACAAGTCTCTGAATTAAAAATGAAAATGAAAACGCAAGCAGAAATTATTAAAGAAATTAAACGCAGAAATCATAATTAAAAACGCATAATACATATAATTAACCGAAATCATAATTACACGCAGAATTAAATCCGGCCCGGCTTCTATTTAATTCTGTTTTCTTCTTTAGGGTTTAGGATTTGGTGAGAACTAAAACGGCCGGTCTGGCTTCTATTTAATTCTGTTTTCCGGCCCGACTTCTATTTAATTCTGTTTTCTTCTTTAGGGTTTAGGATTTGGTAAGAACTAAAAGCGCGGACATGAAAAGGCTGTATTGAAAAAAAAAAAAAAAAAAGACTGAAAACCTAAGAAAAAGAAGTACTATTTTATACCTAGACAATATTTTCATAAAAGGAAGGAAATTTTCTAAATTAATTTGGCATTGACACATCATATTTAGGGTATATGAAAAAATTACACATGTCATTTGGTTTTCTATCTAGTTGACACCTAAGGTAGGTGTTAACACAATTAACAAATATGAGGGATACTATCAAATTTATATTAAAATAATTATAAATACCATATATAATTAATAAGCTAAATTTCATTAGTTGGGCACCTTTAATGAACAAAATTTTAATTTATTTTATTAAATGCATGATTTTATTTCAATAGTCGAAAATTTTCTGGCCGAAGAAGGAGGCGGCAAGCTGCCGGATAAAATTTCCTTTTTCTTGTTTAAGTTTGGAATCTTTTATGCGGTGTTTCGAGCTGGTGAGATGGCGGCAAGTTGACGATCAGGCTATCGGGATTAAAAAAAGTTTAGGATTTTTTTCAAGAAGGGCAAAAATTTAACTCTGCGTGAGGTGACGGCAGGTTGCCAAATAGGCAGCAGGCTGGGGACATTTCTTTTTTTTTTTTTAAGAAAGAATATTTTCCCAATAATCGGAAAATCAGACAGCGGCGGCGGTGCCACTATTTTAATTTTATTATTATTATTTTTATTACTATACAAATATTATATAAAATAAATTAATAAAAAAATCTAATTTTTTATTTTTTTAATTAATAATTTTAATTAAGAGTATATTTGTAATTATATAATTAAAATATTATATATAAAATAAAAATATTATAAAACCCTCTACAAAAAAATAAATAATAAATAAATTAATGATATCGATTGAATGAATGTGAAAAACTATACGCCTATCTGTACAGAAGTGTTCTAAAACACCCCAACTTTATTAGGATTTTTTTGGTTAACTTGTTAAATTATAAAAAAAGAAACAAAAAAGATACAAATGCCTATTTAAGAATCCCCATAACCGCAGGGTCTTCCCCTCTCTATATATAGACTGCAACTCTCCAAGTACTCCGTTGCTTTCGTATCTTAATTATTTAAGGTCTGTGTTAGTTTTTCTGTTTGCTTATCTTTGTTGTTTGTTTGTTTTTTGTTCTTTTTTTCTTCTTGAGATTGATTTATATGATATATATTTTTTTAATTAGAGATTTTTAATCCCTTTTTGCGAATATCGAAATTATGCAATTGAACCCTTATGAAACTGCTATCCCTATGTATTATGGTATTGAGTCAGTTTTATTGATCAATAAATAGGTTTTAAATCTAATAAGCAGCTTCTTCTGCTTATATCTATCTATTTCCGGATGTGTTTGTGCGACGTTCATATATCCCTCTTGTGTTTTGCTTCCTTGAGTTTAAAGGTTGTTTCTTTCTGTGTCACCAATTAATATATGATTTTCTTATTAGTTGATGTTAATTTTAGTGGTCATATAATAGGTAATATATACACACACACTTCTCGATGGGAAGTAGACTGGGATTATGCGAATATCACTACAGATTCTCGATGGTGAACGAGCAAGAGATAAATTCAATTCACAAATCGAATCTTGAAAATAGACTCAAAGTGTCTCTCTTTGAGATCAGAACAAACTTCATCTTAAAGACGAGGCATGAAGGTGGATATCGACTCGGAGGCATTCGATGCTTTCACATACCAACACGAAGATGAAACGCACGATGTGCCGTTGCTTTCTTACATGATAGATAGCAGGCTGGAAGAGTATTGGATGACTTGGGACGAAGTACTTTCATTTATGGTCTAGGCGGTTGCTTTTGCTAGAGGAATGGCGGCCCGGCCCGAGCACGCTAACCTCAACCTAATCCCCGTTGTTGTGAATTTGGAAGTCATCACGGTGCAGCAAGAGAAGGAGACGTTTGATGCGGCCATGGATAGGGCGATCGGGGCGCATAAATTGGTCCCTCTGTACCTGTGGCCACACGTAACAAACGCGGAGCGTAACAAGCCGAGGATGACCGTCATGCTTATGAATTACTTGAGTGATTTGGAGAGGATCAGAGTGGAAGATGTTGATCAGGGGTTGGCTCTGATGCAGGTGTGCGGTATCTGTGATCGGAAGCCTTGCCTGGGGGCCCAGATATCGGTGCTCGCATGCAAGCATGCTTTTCATCCTCATTGCCTCGTCCGTTTGCGGGAGGAGACCCCCGACATATGCCCTATTTGCTCTGCTATATTACGAAGGTCCGCCTTTTGAAGTTTTAAGATTTCTTGATCAACATGTTGGTTGCTAATTTTAATATAACAACTGATATTTTGGTTGGTTTCTATCTTTAATATAAGAACCGGTATTTTTGTTTTTTTTGCTGAAATAGTAATGAAGACACAATTCGGAATCAAAAATGACTTGTGATGTATCCAACGTTTTCTCTAACAATCTAATTAACCCTAATTCAATTCAATTCAAATGTTTATAATCGAATATAATTTTTAAATAATTATAAATTA
This sequence comes from Phtheirospermum japonicum, assembly GCA_014905375.1. Classification (NCBI taxonomy): domain Eukaryota; kingdom Viridiplantae; phylum Streptophyta; class Magnoliopsida; order Lamiales; family Orobanchaceae; genus Phtheirospermum; species Phtheirospermum japonicum. The sequence goes on along the minus strand of BMAC01000246.1, from coordinate 96,933 downwards.
AATCCTAATTGCATAATTGAAATAAAAATCCCTAATTCAACTCAAATTATATAACAAACCTAGTTTCTATCGTAATTAGAAATTAAACTTTAAAATTAACCCTAGTTAATCTCTTATTCAGACCATAAAATTAATCATAAGGACCCATCAGCATGCCATCAGGGTTGAGGCGGGAACTTATCCCGCGTAACCATCCTGACGGGCTGACCGTCAGGATGAATTTATTATTTAAAAAAAAAACAAAAGAAAAATATGCTGACGGCCATGGCCGTCAGCATGATATTTAAATAAAATAAAACAGTGGTGGGACACTCGTATGTACGACGAGAATGCCATCAGGGCGGCATTCTATGTCTCGATGCGGGAGTCTTATAAGAGTCGTATATACGAGTGGAGGAAGGCGTATCGGACGAGTGGGACGATACCTGCTATTGTAGGGGAGACGACTTGGAACAGGTGGCTGTTGGAGTTTCAGCGGCCTGAGGAGGTGGAGAAATCTGAGAAGGCCAGGCGGAACAGGATGAGCGAGCCCGGCGGCCCTTCGACTGGTATAGCGAAGCATCGAGGCGGGTCCATGCCGGCTAATCGACAGGCGGCCGAGATTGTAAGTCAATGATAATATTTTAAGTAATTAAATTATATTATTGAACATTTATAATTATATGTTTTAATTAATCCATTATATTAAATATTGTAAATGTAACTTTAAATACAGGCTGCACAGACGGGTTCGCAGCCCAGTAACTACGAGCTTCTGCTGAGGTATCATCGAAATTCCGACGGCACATTTACGGATCCCAAAGTCCAGAGGATAGCTGTAAGTTTTTATATGTTATATATATAACCGATTTATTAAAAAATCTGATAAAAGTTGTTTGGTAATAATAGCTGAAAATTTTGATATCAGGAGGATTATGAGAGGGCTTTGGAGGAGAGGCGTGCTGCGTCGTCTGATGATAGCAGCCCTCAGGTAGACCCGAACGAGGTCTACCTACAGGTCGTCGGGAATAGGAAGGGTCGACGCTATGGCCTTGGATGCTTTGGGAAGACTCAGAAGGGCTGCAGTACTTCTTCCACCTCCACCGCCGATGTTCATAGGCTCCAGACGCAGATGCAGTCCCAGCAGGAGCAGCTTGAGCAGCTTCAGCGGATCCGCGATGAGCAGGCGCTAGAGATTCAGCGGATCCGTGAGGAGCAGGAGCGTACCCAGTTGACGCTCCGTCAGCAAATTGAAGAAGTTGTTGCTCGGGCCATGGCTCGTCAGCCTCCCCCTGATCCGGATGGTGGTCATATTTAGATGTGGATGGATAGTTCAGGATTTTTATACATTCGATTGATGAATTGATTTTTAGTTATTGAATGATTTGTTTTGATTTTTTTATTAGTGGACTATTTATTTTGGATTATCTCTAAAATTTTATTTGTTTATTATTTTTAATTTAATTATTAATTAATTAAATTTTATCTAAAATTTGTTTATTAGCCGCCAGTAAATCCTGGCGGAAACAACCGCCAGTATATCCTGGCGGGCAAATTCGCCAGTAAATCCTGGCGGGTAGACCCGCCAGTAAATACTGGCGGTTTTTCCCGCCAGGATTTACTGGCGGGTAGGCCGCCAGGAAAGCATCAGATATTCCTGGCGGTCACAACCCGACAGGAATACTGGCGGGCATTTTCTGGCGACAGACGCCGTCAAGGAAACTGCCGGCATTCCTGGCGGGTTTTATTTCCCGTCAGGATACTACAATCCTGACCGCAAAAATACTGGCGGCCAATATCCGTCAGGAGGCCGTCAGTATTTGATATATTGACGGAATCCTGACGGATTTGGCCGTCAGTAATCCCCGAATTTTTTTGTAGTGGAGGCTGGGTTACCTTGGCTGGTGGTGGTGGGCGCGAAACGACAGTGGTTGCTGTGGCGGGAGGGTGGTGACTCGGAGGCGGCTGTGGCTGTGGAGAAGACTACAACGAGTGGAGGCGTGCGGGGACAGCGAGGGGGCAGGAGGCATTTTTTTTTTTTTT
>BMAC01000246.1:49306-91044 GCA_014905375.1 Phtheirospermum japonicum | reverse complement strand
ATATATGTTGGACGGGTATGACCGTCAGCGTCTAATACTGACGGGCATGCCCGTCAGGATATGACCTAAAAAAAACGGGCCTGGGATCCCGGAGAATCAAAGCAGCGGGCATGTCCCACTGCTGTTTTAAGGGACGGGACCGAGGGAACAAATCCCCTCAAAAAAATCGAGGGGAGCAAATCCCCTCGAAAATTCCCGAGGGGATATGTTTCCTCTCCGGATTTTCTAAGGGAAATTAGTTCCCCTCAGTAATTTTCGAGAGATTTGCTCCCTTCAATTTTTTTAAATTAAAGAAAAATAAAAAATTGAAAAAACGTATTTAACGATGAATTATCAATTCTCATGGTTCTAAAACAACGAAACACAAAATTATGACGCTTTGTTGTTTTGCGTTTCTAACTGAACAAATTGATCGATCGTATCATTGTTACTGTTGGTCGAATTAATGACACGTGTAAATACGTACATGCTCGGTGATATTTTTCTAGTGAAACCCGGGCCGAAATCACCTCATGTGCCTAAAATGATAGGATATGATTAATTTTTATGATATTATATTTTTTTTCGATTTTTTTTAATTTTCAAAGAAATTGAGGGGAGCAAATTCCCCTCGAAAATTCTCGAGGGGATATATTTCCCATCGGGATTTTTCGAGGTGAATTAGTTCCCCTCGGTAATTTCCGAGTGGACTTGCTCCCCTCGATTTTTTTAATTATAAAAAATAAAAAAAATAGAAAAAATGTATTTACAAGGTATTAACATAATAACTAAGTGTTTTTCCATTTGAAATGCAATATAATTCGACTGCACACATGGCTTAGAAAATGGGGACGAAATAGATGTGATGGGGTATCAGCATGGAGGCGGCTAATATAGAAGTATTTATTTTGAATAATGAAGAAAATAAAAAACCAAATATATTTACATTTTTGTATAATTTTGTAGGGTACATCGATGTAACTCTTTCTTTGTTACCCCTTCTGCTGCTTTAATATATGTTTTCATTATGAACCTCAAATTATATTTCATTTCATATTTAATATATTACTTCACGTTATGTGATTTAAAATTACTTTGGATACACATTTGTGAGCATTTATGGTGAGATGGTGATTTTTTATTTTTAATCAAAGTAATACTTGCTAAACATAAATGGAAATATAAATCTTTTTTCAAGTATTATTTGAAATAATAAGAATATTATATTTTATTGAATCCTATTTTTTTAGCCATGTTCACGGTCTTACATGAGACCTGTCGAATTGATTACATGCTCAAATACATATCGATATTATTTAAAATAGATGATAGACATAAAGCTCATGATAAAATATTTAAGTTGGATCAGTTGTAGATATTATAACAGGTCTAAGTTTAGACCTGCGACTTAAATTTTGACCTCACGTTATGTTCTTCATTGAGAAACAGATATATTGTCTATGAAATAATATTCAATAAAATACTTTAAAATTGATAAGAATGATAATGAGAGCGTGCAAAATATCCTCATGTAAGTGTACTATCTATTATAACAAAGTGAGATGACAATACACAGTAATTAGCTATCCGACTTTTCAATTGTACTTTTAGGTAGCAAATATTCTTTTTTTAAATTGGACAAAAACAAAAAAGAAACTTGGGAAAGCTCTAGGCTCTAGCTAACCATGGCAGAAAACGAAAGCAAGGGATCGGAGCCTGTTGAACAACAATCTGAAAATGCTGGTGTCAAAATAACAATCAAGTATAATAAGGTCTCTCTCTCTCTAGATCTCTATCGCCCTCATTTCTCTGTGTAGTTAAATTGTATTGCTTCCGTGCTTTTAATTAATTAATATTGAATTTCATGAATTGTAACTGTTGATCAAATTATACGACACGTGTAAATATGTACATGATCGGTCGTATTTTTTAGTGAAACTCGGGTTAAAATCGCCCCACGTGCTTAAAATTGTTGAAGAAAAAACACAATTAGTGTGTCTTCGTCAATAAGTAACTGATGAAGGATAGTTTAGGTACTTGTTATCTTTATGTATTATGGAAACATGTACTTTGATACCCTATATAAAGGGAGTTTTTGATGAATAAGAGAACCCTAATTTCTATCGTCTCTTTCGTCTCTCTTTTATGTCTTCTCCTTATACTTTTACTTTTACACGTTATCAGCACGAAACTATAACCTATTGAGAATGATCGAGAATAAGCCTCCATACTCTATACACACTCCATACCTTATACACAATTTTCGTGGTTCAAGTTTCTAACTGCATTATATGTTTGAAAAATCAGTTTCTCCAGTTTCAACCGTTGGATCGCTCTCAAAAATTTACAGAAATTTTAGAACCTCTCGAATTACATTTTGAACGGTGAAGATTGTATTTGGAGATACGGGAAAATATATATATATATATATATATATATATATATATATATATATATATATATATATATATATATATATATAATTTCGAATAGAGCAGATTTAATTTTCGTAAATTTATGTGCAGCGATTTTCAAAATATGATTGCGCACAATAGAACCGTTGGATCAAACCAAATTTCGGATATGTTGTTCCAAACATATAAAGGTTAATATGGACGGTGGGGATTCTAATATGAAGTCCTAAGAATCATATAACGAATTTTGAACAGAGCGAGCTGACCCTATTTCTCGAAACTGTCTGCATAACTTATTTTAGAAATTCAATTACGCACAATATAACCGTTGGATGAAGCTGGATTTTGGATATGGTATTAAAAACACGTATAGGATGAATTGGAACGGTGGAGATCGGGTTTGAAGGTCTATGTCATCAGAAATCAGACAAGCCTATTGAAAAATAAATTTAGGAAAGAATCGTGACTTTCCTTCAAGTTAATTCGAATTACCCTATTATTTATTATTTATTAAATGCAGCTAATAAACATTTGGCAATATGAATATATGTCATGGTATGTATTTTTGTGCAAAGCATATATATGTATATGTGCCACGTATGATTATATGCATGTGATGTATTGACAAATATGAAATTTTGCAATACTTTAATAATATTCATAGAGTACATAATATATTAGTATTCATGCTCTTATATGATTTTTAATTTAGAAATAATAAATAAAGTTATTTACATGATTAGATGAGAGATTGATCATGATTTTGCCAATATTTTTAGTTCATAATGAATTTCGGTGAATTGATTGATTTCATATATGTTGATCACGAATTTCGATGAATTGATAGATTCATGTTTTTTGATCATTTCGATGAATTGATTAGATTCATGTTTGTTGATCATTTCGATGAATTGATAGATTCATGTTTGTTGATCATTTCGATGAATTGATTAGATTCATGTTTGTTGATCATTTCGATGAATTGATAGATTCATGTATGTTGTAATTCTATTCAAGCTAATTTATAAGCAACTTTCAATATGTATCATTGATTGTACATTTGCATATTTTCATGATAATGAAAGTTCATGAACAACACAAATTGTATAAATAAGTCTTATGATAAATTATATTCACATGATATCAAAGAAAGATTATGACATACTTCAAATTCATTATCTAAAGAAATTGATTAAACTAACTCAATCTAAATACAAATTAATATACTCAAAAGAAATTGAGTAGTACCATCATTGGTTTGATGTGAAAACTAAAAGAACTATAATTCCACATTAATATCATTCAAACCCCTAATTGACAAAGAATCGTCAAACTTAGTCAAAGTCAATTCTCTAATGCACTTGAGAATTCGTTGATCCAAATCTTATATTGGAAGTATATGTAGTTTCAAAATCACAATAAACTTTGGGATGTACTCTAAATGAATATTTTGAGAATTTTATGAAACACTACGTCCAAGCCTAAGAATTTAGTGAAAAGAAATTTGTTTGCTAGCTAAAAGGGTCAATGACTTTGATATGTTGCGACTAAAAACATGTCTTACCATATGTGAAAAAGAAAGTCACTTTAAATGACAATAAGTATTGAGACATACGATCTCACTCTATTTTTTTTCTCGCTTGAGCATACATACAGAAGCACTTGTATAATATGAATTATAAAAATAATTCATTGAGAGACATTACATTATTTTTCATAATACCAATGTTAGACCTCCGGATAAAAAAATCTCTTGAGGCTAACTATGATCGATATGAATAGTCAAAATAACCTCAAAGTAAAGGGGAAGAGACATGTTGATCCCTAACTATGTGGGAAGAATGAACAACAAGGTAAGATATGTAAGAGTTCGTGATATTTATTGGTCATGGAACCTTGCTTAGTTAATGGATATCCTCTATTTTGATTGAAAAAAGTATGATCAATCATTCATATTAGACTATTGTGTTTGGTCTTAAAGATTATTTTGAGTTAGATTTATGTGATGTGGCCTGATTTAATTATTTTTGGCTTATTGGTAAAATTTGGATTTCATTCTAAAGCATTGAATGTAATTGAGTTTGTTTACCACACATTCACATACAAGGCTCATGATCAAATTATTAGATATAATGTAACATATCTAGTAAATAATTTAATATATTATAATGACAAGTATTTTATTCAAATATCTCTGAAAAATGTGAGAATTTTTCGATGAATAGACAATTACTCACTTAATTGATATTTATATGTGACAATGTCTTGATGCCTAGTGGCACATTGATTAAATTATAAAAGCTCATTATAGACCAAGAGCGAACGAACCTTGTTCAGTTTGATGATATTCATGTTGATGATTATCATTAAGAAGTACATTATGAGAATGAAACTATACTTTTAATTTATGTGGAAGAAAGCACGTTTTAGAGTCAATCTAGTAATTTTACTTTACTACTTTTTGATTATTGAATCATAATATATGACCAACAAAGAACTTTTGGACACCGACTCATTCAAGTTTTGATACGATTGGCATGGATCATTTGGTCTTCGTGATATAATGGTCCATATTATAAGAAATTAACATGGACATCTTTTATTTTGAGTGAACACAAAATGAGATAGAAATTTGATGCACAGTATAGTGTTGAACTACTGTTGTTCAATTATAGCTAGTGCATTCTAAAGTACTCGGAGCACTACATACACTCATATCTCAAAGATACATCACTCATTTTTTCAAAACTTGTTCATTAGCAATACTGTATGATTGAGACCTGCATTTGCTAAAGATACAAAGTATAATATTTCATTCTTATAATTGATAATTGGTGATACATGTGGACATGACCATTCACAATGCGGATCATTCAAGTATTTTTTTGGTCGATACTTCGGCACGTATTGTCCATAAAAATATTGTATTTGCAAAACTTCTAGCACATTTAATATGATTGAGGACTCACCACCCTTATAAAGCACCCAAACTCATAATGCTAGAGGATTTACATCAAAAGTACTTGATGTCTATTGCATTTTACTAAAGATCGATGTACTGGATCTTGTACCCTAATGTGCATATATAATAAGGTCTCAAAGAAGACACCATCAAAAGGAATATAAATGGTGACTAAGACAATATTTATGCGCACTCATTTGTCTTTGCACAGGGTTATGCAATATTGCACGCAACTCTTACTTATTCGTTTATGAACCCCTGCTAACCAAATATTTTGCGTCCCAGTTGGTAACTGGATATAAGCCTAATATTTCATATCTACGCATATTTGATTAAGCAGTATATGTGCCTATTGTGCCCCCACAGCGCATTCTATGGGTTTTCAAAGACGATTAAGTATTTATTTTGGATATGAATCTCCAACAATCATCCGCTATTTTAAACCTTTGACAGACAATCTCTTTATCTCTAAATTAGCGAATTTGTCACTCTAATGAAATAGTCTTCCCGTCGTTAGGGGGAGATAAGAAAAAGTATTTTCTAATGGAACGACAGGAATAGTTCATACTATATCTCATTATGATCCCCGCATTTCACAATGTAACGTGAAAGAAAAGTAAAGTGAACAATTGATCTTTAAAGTATTAGAAGACTCAATTTCCAAAGTGACGAGATCATATATATACAAGCTGCAAATGTGTCTGCAAGGTCAAAAGTCTCTGTAAAGGGCACAATGTTGTAAATTAAGACATTGCAACCATACTTAGTGGATGTGTGGTTGAGGTCGTGACTCTCAAAAGGAACAGGGGGAGGTCACTTGGTTCGATCAATACTCGCCAACGGAATAAGAGGGCATGTAGGGCACAACTTCAATTGATCATCAATGAAGATAATAACTCCCATGAGATTATCTCTAATTATACTTATGTCCATGAATTATTACTGGAGGATGCTCCGAAGTTTAATATGATTCCAAAGAATAAAGAAATCTCAATGTACAATGAGAGTTTATATAAGTTGATGGAAAGACTTTTCATACACATTGATGATATATACATTGTTGCTCAAAGAATCATAGAGCACAATAGTATCGAACCACGCTCTATTAAAATATCAATGTAGAGCAAATTGACCTAAATGTAAAGAATCAATACAGGTAGAATTAAATTCACTGACAACAAGGTAGGTATTTATTTTGGTAGTGCTAAACTCACCAAGTGTAAAGCCTGTAGGATATAAACAAAGTTTTGTCAGAAAGCGTAATGAGAAAAATAAAGCCATTAGATGCAAATCTATCCTTGAAGGACAAAGTTTCTCAAAACGCCCTGAAATTGACTATGGGGATATGTACTCCCCAATAATAAATGTTATAATTCCAAAGAACTGAGAATACAACTTACACCTGTGGTTACATCATATCTCTATGGGGATCATGATTTAGAGATATATACGAAAGTGCTTGCTGGCCTTTCATTACCAAGGCAAGTGACTCTAAGCGTTGGAGTGCATTTGCAATGAAATCAAAACACTCACTTTATGGATTGAAACAATTCAGACGGATGTGGTATAACCGTTTAAGTGACTACTTGATCGGGAAAAATATAATCTATGCCATTGCGTATTTATAAAGAAAATAAGTTTCAAATTTGCGATTATAATTGTATATGTTGATGAAAGGAACATAACATCCACTCTTAATGAAATAAGAGATATCGCTAGTTATTTGAAATTCTTAATTTGAGATAATGCATCATGGGAAAACTCGGTCATGTTAAGACTTTAAACTAAAACCGAGTTTGTGGAATACTAAATTCTACAGTTTACATATGTCCAAAAGATGATCAGGCAATTAAACATGGATAAGTGCAATATGTTAACACTCCTATGATTGGTCAAAGTGAAGATATAAGAAAATATCAATTTCGTCAATGGAATGACGAAGAACTGGTGGGAGCTGAAATTCTCTACCTACGTACAATATGCACATTATTGTACCATTACTAATACACTTGACCAAATATTACTTTCTCAAAATTGTTATCTTTATTTAACTCAAGAAAACTCAATGTCACTGGAATGGAATCAAAATGTAATTTGATACCTAAAAGAAACCATTGACGCGAGTTTATTTTTCCCATTCATAAATATAAATATAATTTGGACTGCAGATGGTCTTGTAATCCCTATAGAAAATGTTGAGTTTACTTCCTACTTTGAAACACCTAATAGTATCGTTAATGTTGGTTACTCATTCGATCCATGTAAAGAGATCATTATCATACATGTAGTAGTTTGTGAGTATCTACGATAAATGTTATGATCATTCATATATCTGATGATAGTGTCTTGAACTCTATCACTGAAGAAAATGTGATAATACAAGTAATATCACTACAACTATTCTAAAACCAACAATTATGCTTTTTCTCAAGAATCAAGTAAATTGGGGAAGTGGAGACTTTCAAAGTTCTCTTGATAGATGTACATATCAGAGAGAGGTGTACACTTTAGGAGGAGTCTCAACATAGGTGTGTTGTACTCTTTTTCCTTAGACCAAGTTTTATTTTTCCCATTGAGTTTTGTTACTTGGAAAGGTTTTAACGAGGTAACAATGAAACACCATTTCACCCTTTGACTTGGCACAAGGGGGAGTGTTGAAGGAAAAACACAATTAGTGTGCCTTCGTCAATAAGTAACTGATGAAGGATAGTTTAGGTACTTGTTATCTTTATGTATTATGGAAACATGTACTTTGATACCCTATATAAAGGGAGTCTTTGATGAATAAGAGAACTCTAATTTCTATCGTCTCTCTTTTATGTCTTCTCCTTATACTTTCACTTTTACAAAAATGATATTATATGGTTTATTTTTACGATATTATATTTTTTTCGAATTTTTCTATTTTTTTTTTAAATTTCAAAGAAATCGAGGGGAGCAAATTCCCCTCGGTATTTCCGAGGGGTAGATACCATTGGTAAAATTACCCTCAAAAATTCTTCAACAATAATGACGGCAAACATTGACATCGTGTTTCCAAAGTTTTACCAAATGGAGCATTACCGAAGGTATTAATCTTTGGTAATTCCATCATTAGCGATTCCCATCGGCAATGCCCTCGAAATCTTAGGGGGGAATATTTCCCTAGGTGTTCCACTCGTTAAAATACTATTTTTTTTTTTGTAGTGTATGACATGATCACGGGAAATAGTCGTTGTTGGAACTTGAAAGGTAACCTAAGATCAGATGGTGTGATAGTCATTCTAAGAATCAACAAGAATTCACCTACATTGCTTACTTGAAGAATCTTAGCCTGTACAACATGATAGTCAAATTTTGTAACAACCAACCTGAATCCATTACACAACACGAGGGAATGACCGGTGTTTCTCAATAACACCAGGGGAGTTCCAATTTTCAATTTTTGCTCATAGTTCGACAATCAGTAATATTTGATGGTGTATAGAAATTCCGATGAGTAGACGTCCTGCAATATGTCAATGTTTGAATCGAATTTGTATGCATTATTAGAGTTAAGATATACTTTACATTCTATATCATTTAAAGACATCATATATCCATTAATCAAATCGACGACATCAAGTGTTGGGTCATGATTAGCACGATCCTCCAAATAAGCGAAGCATTCAATAGTTATTTCAGATTGTAGATATGCACTCGCCACAATTGACACAATATGGTCACCATCATCTTTCAATAATAGATCATCTGGGATTCAATTTGAACGACATCATTATTTGGTCCTGCAACTAATACATATCCTATACTATTTATCTAGTTGGTGATTTTTCTTTTTAATTCAATACAATTGAGATATGAACTGAAATTTTGCAACCTAATATTCTTGGCCAATCTCGAAATCATATAATGAGTCCATAAATGCGAAGAATTCATCGTCGCGTGAACTATGTTTGGTCTAGTGCCTTTTAGAATACTAGCAAAATTTGAAGCAAATCTCTACCAAGAACTATTGTTTTGCCACAAATGGAAGCTGCATATTAAAACTATTTTGCGATCCATCACGTCTTTCAATATTTTGTCCAGAGTTTCGAAACAATGTCTATGCATCGTCAGAGTTTCATCTAAATAAGAATATATGTACGAACTATTAAATCTGCAACTCAAGTTCCAGTAAAGATCGAACACGATATATTCATTTTTCAGAATTTGACATTTACATTAAAAATTAAAGTATCCTAAATTCCAAAAAAACTACAATTAAAAAAAAGAAGAAAAACATTTTGTAGAAAGAGAATAGAGAGAATAAATATCATGAATCTAAATATTATAAAATAAAGTATCATGAATTCTTGAAAAAATAAGCAAAACAAGAAAAGGAAAAAGGTTCTATTTTATTTATTTTTATTTTCGTTGATACTCTTTTTTTGTCGTGGTTCATCAAACCATGGATACTCTTAATTTTTCTTTTGTGCCTCCGGAAGAAACAGTAGAAGAGAGTTTGGAAGTAAGAACATGTTGTTGTTTGAAAGTTTGTTCGGATGATTTTGAAATGAGAGTTAGCCAATATATATAGTTTCTTATGTGAATCCTTCGTGCATTGCTTGGTCTAAGCCTCCCAATATCTTTGTTTTACAACTTAAATTTTCAACCCACAACCAACAATTTTTTACACCTAACCCCACACTCATCTCTTTTATCGCATCATCATTATATAAAAAAATTAAATATTACTAAATATAATATAATAATACAATATCATCCACTTTTCAAACATGATTTGACATCAAATACAATATAAAAATATATTATCATCCACTTTTCAGACATGATTTGACATCTGCAGTAAAAAGTAAATGATTATGAATTATATAACAAATAAAATTTTTTACTATTTACTGAATTCTGAATACTCAATATTCTGAATATCAGGATTCATAATCCAAAAAAGACAAGTCCAAACAGCCCCTAATACATTAAAAAAAAAAGGTAGAAATAGGAAATTAACGGGAATGAGTTTTCTTGCTTGTTGATATATATATACACACATGCGGGATATTTTTGACATATATAAATTGTAAAATGAGTTTCTTTAATTATAGTGAGTAACATTTGTACTGGCTTATTCCCACGTGTCTATTTTATAGCTTTGTTGTCATCCATGTACCGAATATAAATATCTTGTATCTCACCTTTGCCGTGAAGTTCATCATATGAGATAATACAATGACCATTTTTCTTCTAAGTCCTCTCAATGAATTAATCTGTAATTTGGGGGGTTTCTAAATGATATCATGAGCAAGAGATTTATCGATTGGACAATGAGCACACGATAAAATCCAATGGTGTGGCGGTGCTCCTAGCCGATGGTGTTAATACTGGAGCTTCGCAATCTGTAATCATGGTGGATGATCTGCTTCAGCTTCACTCGTATGATCACCCTGATATAATTCTAGTAAGTCATCCTCTAAGCACAAACAACTATTTGAGCTAGAAAACATCTATGACGATTGCATTAGGAGCAAGTCAAAACTAGTGCTTATTAATGGATAATATCAAGAAACAAATGAATCAGATAAAAAATATGATGTGTGGAAGAGAAATGACTACATGATTGTGTCTTAGATCTTAAATAGCTTATCGAAAGACATAGTTAAAAGTTTTGTGTATGCGAAAAATGTTAGAGCTCTATGGGATGATATAGCTCGTCGTCATGGAGCATTCAATGGTCCTATGTTGTATCAATTGCAGCATCAGATCAGCACGATAAGTAGAGGAGCTGACTTTATAGTGGAGTATTTCACGAAAATCTGCCATCTCTGGGATCAACTTGACAGTCTTAAGCAATGATCGGTTTGTAACTGTAGAACTAGTAGAAAAGTGCTTGAAGAGGAAAACAAAATAAACTGATTCAGTTTCTGATGGGGCTAAATGAATCGTTTGAACAAGTGAAGTCACAAATCTTTTAATTAAACCTTTATTTGATGTTAAGAAAGCGTATTCCATGCTATAAATGGTGTAGAAGTAGAGAAATGTGCATTTGGTTTTTCTAGAGGCAATGGATACATCATCTATGATGGTGAAGACAGGGTATAAGTGAGGAAATCTTCAAAGAGGTGTTTCTAGTTCTAATGTATCAGCAAGTGGAAGGGGTAGAGGTAATTACAGAAGGACAAAGGAGGAAAATGAAAATTTAATTTATGATTAATGCCAAGGTCCAGGTCTTGAAAGGTTTGATTGCTTCGGTTTTTGAATGGTATACAAACCTCAAAGAACAAAAAGTGAAGAATTATGATAACTTTGCCAATTCACATGCCGACACACAGAAGAGCTTTAGTGACGGGGTCCAAAAGGGTGTTCGGACTCCAGATATTTCTGCTTTGATTAAGCAAGAGCTATCAAAATTCTTCAACAACAGAGGCAATAATGTAGGAGCTGTTAATGAGGCAGGATTAGATTATGTGCACTTTGTGAATTCTTTAAGTACTTTTGAGTATGCAAATGTGCAGAATGCTTTTAATAATATGGGTGTACATGTGAACTCAAGTTCTTGTATACTAGACACAAGTACAAGTAGGCATATGTTCATTGACATTCATCTCATGTAAAATCTAAAACGCATATCAGAAACTATACGTCATTTTACCTGATGGTACTACTAAGTCAGTTAATCAATTAGAAGATGTTCCAATCACTGAAGACATTATCCTTAGAGATGTCTTATATATTTCATATTTCAAATATAATCTCTTGTTTATACCACAGCTTACCACCTCTATCGTTATAAAGTGCACTTTTACATCTTAGCATTGTGTATTACATAGCCATGAAAGAAGAAAGATCGTAGCAAAGGGACATATAATAGGGAGACTATACATCCTTAAGACACAATCTTGTGGTGATAAACTTTTAAAAATGTTTTTCTTCTATTTTTACTGCCTCACTGTCTCAATGGCACAGTGTGTTAGGACATGCTTCTTTTGGTAGAGCTTCTAGATTTTTTGAAACCTCTTTGTAGTCATTTTTCTATCAGTAAAATCTTGTGGTTCTTGTATGGAGGTTAAACATCATAGAGCTCCTTTTCATGTTACTTATATTCAGTCTATGGATGCATTTGAGTTACTGCATTTAGATGTATGGGGTCCTTGCATGAAAAAGGCATTAATAAACATACCTTACTTTCTTACCATTATTGATGATCATAGTATAGGTACATGGGTGTTCTTAATATAGCACAAAAATCATGTATGGAAGTAATTTCAAAATGTCATCTCCATGATACACACAGTTTTAGAAAACTGTGAAAGGGTGAGAAGTGATAATGGTTTAAAATTCATTAATAATACTTGTCATGAGTATTTTTTATCCTTGGGAATCATTCACCAAACTAGTTTCTCCTATACACCCCAACAGAATAGGGTAGTTGAGAGAATGCATATACTTCTCCTTGACATGGCCAGATCATTGATGTTCCACTCTAAACTACCCCCTACATTCCTGGACTCAGACCATTTTTTTTGTTGCTCATATTATAAATAGGCTCCCTTCTGTAGTTCTCAGTTGGAAAACACCTTTTAAAATTCTTTATGACTATGCACCTGATTTCATTTCACTAAAACCCTTTTGATGTCTTGCTTATGCTGCCAAAGTTTTTCCTTCTAAGGTCGAATTTGGATGTCTTGTCTATGTTCATGTTAAGAAAGGATATCATCTATTTGATATGGACAATTATAAATTTCTAGTGTCTAGGGATGTCAAGTTCTTTGAAAATGTTTTTCCATGTTCTTTCTCCACTACCACACATGGCTCAATAAGTCTTCCTACTATTCCTATCACTTTTGATAGTGCATTCCTTCCCCTGGTCCCACACATAATGAAATAAAAACACCAGCTCATTCACCTACTCCTGATGTCATACCACCCATGCCAGCTCCACTTAGACCATAGAGAGTAAATGGATTCTAAAACGAAAGTTCAGAGCTGATGGATCAATCGATAAGTATAAAGCTCGTTTGGTTGTGAAAGGATTTCTCCAGAAGGAGGGATATGATTTCTTTGATACATACTCTCCTGTGATGAGAATTACCTCTATCTGGGTGCTTCTAGCGATTACTGCTTTGCACAATCTTGAGATTCACCAAATGGATGTAAAAATAGCTTTTCTAAATGGCGATTTAGAAGAGAAAATCTATATGGAACAACCTGAAGGTTTTGTAAAATATAGACAAGAAAGAAAGGTGTGCAAATTGGTTAAGTCTTTATATGGCTTGAAACAAGCACCTTTACAATGGCACTTGAAATTTGACGAAGTGATGATATCAAATGGCTTCAAGATAAACGAGTGCGGCAAGTGTGTGTACATTAAGAATACTAATGACAGGTTTGTTATAGTATGTCTTTATGTAAATGATATGTTAATCATGGGTAGCAATTTACAAGTGATTAACGAGACGAGACTCATGCTGAAAAGGAATTTTGACATGAAGGATCTGGAGGTTGCTGACACAATTCTTGGTATAAGAATTATAAGAACTTCAGATGGAATTGTCTTGTCACAATGTCATTACATTGAGAAAGTGATCAAGAAATTCAATGCTTACGATAGTCTTCCAGCAAAGACGCCAATGGAACTCGATGTTCACTTAAGTAAGAACAGAGATGAACCTGTTGCTCAGAAGGACTATGCTAGGATCATTGGATGTCTGATGTACATCTCTAACTGTACAAGGCCTGATCCAGCTTGCTCTGTTAACAAACTGAGTTGATATACAAGCAATCCAAGTGGAGAACACTGGAAAGCGCTTGTGAGAGTTTTGAGATACTTAATGTATACTCTGAACTTTGGGCTACATTATGGTAGATACCCCAGGGTGCTTGAAGGTTACTGTGATGCAAACTGGATATCCGACTCAAAGGACTCACTGTCAACAAGTGGGTATGTGTTTGTAATAGGGGGAGGAGTTGATTCTTGGAGATCTACTAAATAGACATGTATATCCCGATCCACCATGGAATCCGAGTTTATAGCTTTGGACAAAGCAGGTGAAGAAGCAGAATGGCTTCGTAACTTTTTGGAAGATATTCCATGTTGGGAGAAACTCATGCCGCCAGTTATGCTTCACTGCGATAGTCAAGCTGCTATTGGAAGGGCAAGAAGTGGTTTGTATAACGGTAAGTCTCGACATATTCGTCGGAGACATAACACCGTAAGACATTTGTTATCGAGTGGGATTATCTCAGTTGACTACGTAAGGTCGATAGATAATCTAGCGGATCCATTCACTAAAAACATAGTTCGAGATCAGATGTATAAGTTGCTTGAAGGAATGAGAGTGAGATCCACATCTTAAAGATGATTGTAGTGGAAACCCAACTATGATGAGTGGAGATCCTACAAACTTGGTTCAATGGGAAAACTAAACTATAATTGCCTGGGTAAGTAAAACTCTACGGTCCTATTCCCTAACGGCAAAAGTAGAGTTTTTAATCTGTCACGTGGTGAGGATAAATCTCTGATTTTTAATGATTCTTGTGCAGGTCTTTGACTTGAGTATGGCAGAATGCTCATTTTAAGAATCACCTATGTAAGCGAGAAGTGAGGGCCGCTTCTACTGAATGCTTATGAATCCAAAGAAGTTGTCTATAGCCATAAACAGACACAAACGTGAGAACGGAAGAATTCTGAGACCTTAGTGGGTTGGTACTATTGTCTAGTATACACAAAGGGGAATAGTTCAAGAATTATGTTCACTAATCCGCCGGTATGCTCGGTAGTATTAACTAAGGAGGGCTCAAGGCCACAATCCACCTATCCCTATTCTATATTCTCTCTTAAGGACTGAACTACGTGTTTGCATACATGTTTAATTTTGGAGTTTCTCACTCATGTGGGGGATTGTTGTTAAATTGGATTTATTTTATTTAATGGTACAGCAAAAGTTCGTTGTAACGAATTGTATAGGCTCGATCTACGTGTCGTGTAGATAATCGTAGCATTTTGAATATCTCAAATCCAATTATTAGTGAGTGAGAAATAATACTTTGAGGTTGGACGGTTGCTTAAGTGCATTATTGTTTATCCCACATTGAATGTTAATCAATGTGGAAGGGAGTTTAAAAATGATTAAATTTCATTAGTGGACATCAAGTGGGCCAGCGGTTGTTGTGGACTTTGTGTGAACAAAGCTCACGCGGGCTCTTGGACTTGGATTCGCCCGTTCACCTTCGGCGAAGTCGAGCCCGTGCCCGGTCCCGGACCTTGGACCTTGGGCCTTGGGTCTTGGGTCTTGGGCAATTGGCTCGATTGGCTGGCCCGACTTGGGTGGTCCGTATGGGTGTCCTGGTTCAACCCTGGCTAACTCTTTAGCCACATGCGTTATGGGCCCCTGAACTATCTGTGTACGTTTTCAAACGTACACTCCTAAAACTCCTGACCGTTTAGGTACGTTTCCATTGTACGAAAACATCATGCAATTTAACGCATGCACGTTACTACCTGTCCAGGTTCATGCTGTCAGGTTTGAACGTCTGTCCAGATTTATGCTGCCAGGTGTCAGGTTTGAACGTCTTAATGCTGCCATTTTGGACGTCATTAAGAAGCTGTAACTTCCCCGCTGGAACCCCTATATAAGGGTGAGAGGCTCCTACATTTTACACACTTCAGAAAACACAGAACATACAATATTACATTCCACCATCTGCACTTAGGGATGGCAATAAACCCGATTAAAACGGGGACCCGTCCGCCCCCGCCCCGACGGGGATGGGGATTACCCGCTTTAAGTGGGGATGGGGATGAGGGCGGGTATGAAATTGCGGGGTTTTGCGGGGGTGTACGGGGATGGGGATAATGTTCCCCCCGCCGGGTACCCGCGGGTACCCGTCCCCGTTTGATACCCGTTTTAAACCCACATATATTATTATTTAAATATTTGTTTTTTAATGTTTTGAACTATTTTTAAATGTAATAAACTCAATGTTTATCATGTTATTTTAATTTTTTTGTAAATTTCTTTTTTTATATTTAAGTAGACTTAAAAATCAAGCTCCGTAATTCTTTTTTATTTTTTAAGTAATAAAATGTAAGCGGGTCAAGCGGGTACGAACCGGGTATACGAATGGGGGCGGGTATTGCAGGCGAGGGCGGGGACAACTAATATACCCGTGGGGACGGGGATACCCGCTTAGTTTGAAGCGGGGGCGGGGCGGGGATGGGAATGGCTTTTTCAAGCGGGGACGGGGGCGGGGGTAGGCGTACCCGCCCCCGCCCGCCCCCATTGCCATCCGTATCTGCACTATTTCATTTACTTTTCGTAACTTAGTCCATATTCATTCAGTTCACCGGAGCTCTGATATTTACGGTGCTGTTATACCAGAGACGTTAGTCGTTTTATCTTTAGGGACGAATTGCCAAAATCGAAGAGTATTACCGGGGTAATTTCGTCTTGAGGACAGAGTTCAACTCGACTCGACTTCTTTAACATTTTCAGTTTTATTTTTTCGATTTTAGTGATATTCCATACGGTCCCTATTTGTGCTTATTATTTCAAACAGTTTTGTTCATCAAATCCCTCTTTATATATGTCGATGCCTCAATCAGAGGAAGTGTGTGGGGTTCAAGAGTATTAAACAGGACTCGGTTTTGCTGGGCCATCTTTTGTTCGTCTGCCGAATCACAATCCTCCTTATCATCCTAGCAACCGCATGCAACGAATTTTAGTTATGCCAATACAAATGCGAGTGTTAATCCTCACGCGGGTCCATCTTGTCCGCATATTCCGGTGAATGCTCCTACTCCACATTCCGATTCGAATCTCTTGGTCATTATGAAATAAATGCAATCATTTTCCATTACGTTGGCTTCGTTCGATGCTATAAGGTTTATATTATTTATGTGATTTATTTATTTTATTTGGTCTGTTTGACTTGATATGGTGCATTTTGTATGGTTAATTTGATTTATTTGGTTTTACATAGTTTATTCATCTTAAATATAGGGGACTACTTGGTTTATTTGGTTTTACATGATTTACTTGGTTTATATTGATTGGTTTATTTAATAGGGGTCTACTTGATTTGATAAAGTTTTTTTGGTTCGTTTTAATTGGTTATAGTCTGGTCACAAGTTTGGTTTAGGTTGTATTATTGGATGAGATGGTATGGTTATGGATATGATATGGTCCGACACTTGTTTAGGTCGGAGATAGTATGGTTATGGATTTGGTATGGACCAACGCTTCTTTAGGTCGAAAATGGTATGGTTATAGATATGGTATGAACTGAAACTTGTTTACGTCAGAGATGGTTATGGGATTATATAGATATGGTTGACCCGACGCTTGTTTAGGTCGGAGATGTTTATGTGATTATATGGATATAGATACTTGACGCTTGTTTAAATTGGAGATGGTTGAATGATTATATGGACATGGATGGCCTGACGCTTGTTTAGGTTGGGAATGATTATATGGTTTGTTTGGATTATGGGTATGATGTGATATAGTTTATTTGTTTTGAACTAGTTTAACACCGGTGTGTTACACGAAATTTATCAAAAGATAAATATTAAAAATATATCTGATCATTATAGAATTTCAAAATCTGAAAATAAGAAATATTCAAAAGATATCATATTCTCATCTTGTGTCTTGTACAAATGGTTAGTTACTATTTATTAACTATTATCTTTTATTATTAAATAATATTTTATTTTAATATTTAGATTAAATTCGTTAATAATTTCATATTTACATGCTTAAATAAGTTCAAAACTTGTTATACGTTCAACTAGTGTCTAATTTCCATTAGTTAATTATTATTAAATATTTTTATATTTTTATGTTTAAATTAAAATTCTATAATAATTCTTAGTTACATACTTAGAGAAATTCAAAAGATGTCATATTCTCAACCCGTATCGTATTGTACTGGTGTCTAATTAATATTTATGAATTATTATTATTATTATATAAAATTATATTTTATATTTAAATTGAATTCGTTAATAATATTAGTTACATACTTATATTATTGTAATTAACTCGTAATTTAATTATATCATATATATTAATTCCTAAAAATAAAAATATTTTAAGTTTTATTCTGAATACAAATTATTTAGATTATTAATAAATAATTAAGTTTTATTTTTATAATTAAAACTATCTTATAAGTAATTTATCTTTTAATTAAGATAAGTAATTTGAATTTGTTTCTAATTATATATGACTTCTTATATATTTATATTAGAAGAACAAAAGAAAATATTGAATTAGACAAAATATAATCAAATGAAAATATTGAATTACAAATAAAAAAAATAAAAAGATTAAGTTAGGGAAAATATAATAAAAGGAAATATAATAAATTAGGTTGATATTAGAATTATTATATTTAATAAGTTTTCCAACCTCCAAAATTCGCCAAGCAAGCATCCGAACCACCAAAAAACTACACGTCAGCCCGAAACTTCTTAAGTAGACATGTAAGAATCTTTTCGTTTAGTATATAGGTGCGATAGTTTATTTGGTCTGGTTTTAATTGGTTTTTCTGGATTGGTATGGTGAGATTTGGTGTGGTTTAGTATGACCTGTATATTTGGTTTAATATGTTTTATTGGGCTTAATATGGTTTACATGGTTTATCTATAGGTCTATTTATTTTACATCGATGGTTGTGGTTTTTAATTGACCTGTTTTAGATTGATAATTGGTCCATGGTTACATGATCCAAATATGAGTTTGTTTATGGATAAGTGATTTATAATTATGGTATGCAATGGTGTTTTGGCCTACCTTCTTTAGGTCAGATAAAATAGTTTTTTGGCCAACCTGTTTTAAGTCGGGTAAATGGTTTATGATTTATGATTATGGTATGAAATGATTTTTGGCCGATCTATTTTAGGTCAGGTAAGTGGTTTATAGTTTATGATTAGGGTATGGAATAGTTTTTAGCCGACCTATTTTAGGTCGAGGATGGTTTGTGGTTAGGGTGTGGAATGGTGTTTTGACTGACCTGTTTAGGTCGAATAAATGGTTTATAATTTATGGTTTATAGTTTATGGTTATAGTTGTGGTTTGTGACATACCTATTTTAGGTCGGATAAATGGTATGTGCTTATAGTTATTGTTGAAATATGATTTCAAGAATACGTGATTTTTTATAAGTTATGTGTGAATTGATGAAAGTTAGGAGTATAAAGGTGATCACGTTACCTGATTTCTTACCTCAATCAACCAGAATATGAGGGACTAACTGATACGACATCTAATGTCGGCATAGTAAGAAAATCGATAAACAGGTCGCTAATATGGTAAAATATGGTTATGGGGCCCCGACAGGTCGATAACATGATAATAATAAGCTTTTGTGGTTATTATGAAATTATGGAAAGAAAGAGTTCTAGTGTGAGATGGTTTTCTAATTATGGTGATTGAGTACAATTAAGAGAATTAATCCCATTTTGGTGAATAAGTGTAAATAATCTTATAAATAGGGGATAAGCTCTTATTCCATAACTTTAATTTTCATGGGATCATAAGGCGATTCTTATGGGGAAATAATTAAGTTTATTTTTATAATTTCTTATTTTATCACTTTTATATGGATACTGACTTAAGTATCGGAGGGCCTACGTCGAGAATGTCCGTCTTAAATTTTGATTTGTAGATCTTTTGTGAGGCAATATAGATACTGACTTAAATATCGGAGGGCCTACGTCGGGACTGTTCGACTTAAGTTTTGTTTTGTAAATCTTTTGTGAGTCATTCTTTTTGGTCGCATCACTCACTATTTACGAAATTCTTAATATTTCAAAGTTTTAAATAGCAAAATTCAATTTTCCAACAAATACTTACTCCAAACGAGCTTTATTTGACCCATACTTCCATAGTCTCTCCCTCTATTGGCTGTTTTTCTCTCTTCACGGCCAAACTCACACATGTAATAGTTAATACACCTTATTTTAACATTTACCCTATATGTTGATACTACAAACACCTTAGGCACTTCTCTCTTTGAATTAAAAAGGATAGTTTATATGTTAGCTTCTTATTGATTTGGATGATAAATAGTGTCTCAGTGAGTGAATATTATTGTCAATAAATAATTGTCGTCTTCTTATATATACTCCTGTTTTCATTTTAAATATTTTTGTCAATAATTAATTGTGAGCTACCTCGAATAAGGCATGCTTATGTCTTCTCCAACTTCAAGCTAATCATATTTATTGAAAGCGGATGAATAAATGTGATTCAAACTAAAAGAAAACTTCACCTGAGATTCTGTTTTATTTATTCTTTGATTCAACCATTAATAAGAATGAAATTTGATGGTGACAGTTTGTCATTTCATGCTTACAAATTGATAAAATGTTCTAAATACATAGGCCCACAAATGATACGAGAATTAATTCATATCAGACTGTCGAGTTACAGATTCGTAGTATGTTTTTCCTTGAGTTTTGGATTACTTTTCAAACAAAATTCATGATTGGGCTGATACACCAAATGGGCCCGTCTGATCTAGTGTAGGTCATTTAAGAGAAAACCTTCACTAATTAAATATGGGTGAATTCCGATGTATGATAAAATTAATATTCCTAATAATTCCTCCGATTCCAAATTTCCTTAAAACTCAATTTACACTAACACAATTAGGAATTAGGGATGGCAATAGGAGCGAGCGGGGCGGCTACGCTTACTCCCGTTCCCGTTTCCACTTGAAAAGTAATCTTCGTTCTTGTTCCGTCCCCGTTTCAAATAAAGGGGTATCTTCACCCTCGCCTCCTTAGGTATATTAGTTATCCCCCATCCCTACAAGTAATACCAAATCGTCCGCCTCCGTCCGTATACTCGGTTCATATTTGCTCGTACCCACCTAAATCTTATTACTTAAGAAATTAAAAGTAAAAATTACAGACCTTGATTTTTAGGTCTACTTAAATATTAAAAAAAAATACAAGAAAATTCAATTAGCATGACAAACATTTAGTTTATTACATTTAAAATAGTTCAAAATATAAAATAAATAATATTTAAATAATAATATATGCGGGTTTGAAACGGCGGGAGAAACATTATCCCCATTTCCGTACTCGTCCCTGCAAAAACCCGCAATTCCATACCCGCCCTCATTCCATCCCCATTTAAAGCAGGAAATCCCGCAACAGACGAATCTCCATTTTAACTGGGTTTATTGTCATCCCTATTAACACTATACTAAATTGTCCCCTTCTTCTTATATACTTATCTCACGCAATCTATATAGTTTCAAACTTTATTTCACAAGAAACCCAACATTCACCAAAAATCAAATTGATTCTCAAATTTAGTTAGCAATTGAAAGTCAATAAATAAATCCCATAAAATTACTTTTGAGAATTAGGTGAATTAATCTAATATTTTCCAAAACAAATTATGATACCTACCCAAAATCAAACTTAATTTCTTATTCAATTTGCAATTGAAATGAGACAAAGAAGTCCCGTGATATTTCTTCGAAAATTAGTTGAATCAATTGCATATAATTTCTTCTCTTGAAACTTCAGATTTTTGCATTTGAGTATAGCGCACTTGACAAATGAATTGGAATTTTTCAATGGGCAGTTTGTAATTCCATATTCTTTCAAGTTGAATACGTATTGATTTTGTGAATTAGCTAGTTTGTAATTTAGGTATTAGAGAATGATAAATTATTTATGAAAAAGTAAGTTTGTAATTTTTGTATTTTGAGTAATATTGTTTCTGATTTTTGGTGGGCGGTTTTCTTTTGAAATGTTCAATTCCGAATTTTCTAAAGTCTCGTATTGGATAGCTTGTGAACTAGGTAGTTTGTGATTAGGGTGAGTAGTATTATTGCTGATGTTAGTATAGATGTCGTTGTTTGTTGAGGTGATCTGTTTTTTTTTTTTTTAGATGCGTAGCTTGTTAGAGCAGTTTCTGAATTTATCATTTTCAATTTTGAGTATGTAGTTTTTAATTTGAATGCAAAATAATAATTTTGTAAAATATTTTCATGTATTGGGTAGTTTGTAATTAGATCCCTATTTTTTCGTAAAAATGATATTGATCATCTCATATAGGCATGGTGAATTAATAAACCGATCTGTAAGGTCTTTGTGCATGTAGAAATTCCGAATTGCTAGAAGTATGTGAAGACTGTAATATTTGGTGAGTAGTTTGTTCATTTAATTTGGCTGGGTAGCTTGGGTGTGTATCTTATAATTTCGTTGGGTAGTATGTTCTTTATTTATTTTTTTCAAATATTTTATGTCTATATGGATTTTGTGAATTATGTATGTTGTGATTTTTGAATAAGAGAATGTTGAATTATTTATGAAGTATATAGTTTGTGATTACGTGGGAGTAGAGTAGAATTATAAACTGCTAAACTATTTGTGAAGTAGTTTGTAATGTGTCCGGTTGTACGAATTATGATTCCAAAAAGTTTATCATTCTTCATGTCTGATGTGAATTAGTTTGGAATTTAGGTAATGTTAGACTATGTTGAAGTGTAACTGTTAGATTGTGAATTAAATCAAGTTGGTGATTTGTGAATTCGACAGTATGTAATTCTTGATGATTAGTTTGTGTGGGTAGTTTATAATTTGGTTTGGTGGTGTGTAATTTGGCTGAGTAGTTTATATTTTATTGTGTAGTATGTTCTTTATTTTGTTCAATTAGGTTATTATAAGTTGAATCTATATTGATTTGTGAATGAGGTAGTTTGTAATTTTGGAAGTAGAGAATGTCGAACTATTTGTGAACTAGACAGTTGGTAATTCTGTGGAGTAGTTTGGAACTATATACTGCTTGCTAAACTAGTTGTAAATTAGGTAGTTTGCAATTTTAGGTGAGTAGTGTTGTTCGTGAATTTTGTTTCATTATGAATGATTTGTAGGTAAATAACATGTTGATTTCATACTCTCTTAATTGCGCATAAGCCCAACCTACAAAACAACTTTCGTAGGTAAAAAAATAAATAAATCGGATTTCATATTGCAAATAACATTATGGAATTTTTGTATTTGTTATATCTAATGTCATACTACTTGAATTTTTTGGTAGGCAATCTTGTGATTGTCTTAATACATATTTCTCGTTTGAGATTCGAAGGTGTTTGAGTGCATGATATTATAATGTTCAGTTCGTTTCATGAAGCAGTTTAGTGTCAAATTGTCTTTATTGTTCTTGCTACATTGGAAGCTATGTATTCGTAATTAGTCAACACATGAGTTTTCTTGTATTTTTCCAATATATCGCGTGCAGAATTATGTTTGATGCGATTTTTTTTCATCTATGATTTTTTTTTATTTGGGTTTAAATGTATATCCTCTTATTCCAGTTGTATAATGGATAGTTAAATATGCTTGATAATAACATATATACTTTGGCTTTACGTGTTTAACAATTGTATATAATTGTATCTTGTATATACTTCTCAAAACTTCTGCTGATAAATTATTATAAACAAAGAACAAGATAGAGATCCAGTTTTATTGATCTTGTTTCATTTATAAACGGTTATTATATACAAGAGATTAATTATCTTAGAAATGACATACTAATTGGTAATAGGAAATAGTAACTCAATCCACGAGAAGAGCAATGTGTCACGGCGCGGCGAGTGTGGCAGTGGAAGATCGGACGCCGTGCGGCGTTGGCCCATTCACAAGCGACGTCTCGACGGGAGAAGAGAGTCGATCCGAACCAACAAGCCTATGAGGGTGAGCTGCCGAAATGAAGAATTAACTTAACACAGGAGAAAACTAGCAAAAGAGCCAAGTTGGAATTTAAAGACTTATATTACAATCAACTCGTGGAATCATAACAATTACACAGAACGAGGGACCTATTTATACACTACTGCTAGGGTTAGGGTTTCCTCTTCTCCAAGCTACTCTAACTAGCCCACTAATTCGACCCACTAACAGGTGTGGGAAAACCGCCTTAGGGTTATCATATTTACACTTCTACGGACAACTAGAAGGTTCCGGACTTTAGGCCTTGGAGCCCAGCTACTCGCGTCCAAGCGTTGAGTCCGCCGCTCTAGGGTTTTGGTGAAGGCAGGTCTAGGCGCCTTCCTTTTCGGGAGGAGGTTCAGCCTCCTTGTGATCATGGGCCTGGCCCATCAGGGGCATTCGGCGTGCTTCGCCTGCTGTTGACTCGCTAACCGCGTGTGCATCGCGTACAGCCTCGAGGCACTGCTCTCGATCCTGTTGCCAGCGCGCGTCTTCGAGCTCCCCCTCTCCTCGTCTCTCGCCACTGCGTGTCGTACTAGGTCTAAATTCAGCCCAACTCGTGTGAGCCTCAGGTCCATTCTAGTCAGTCTCCCGAGTATAGTGTCAAGAGCTGCTCACCCTCATCCTCGGTCCTTGCGCCTGGCTCGGTCGACTCCTACTGAGCGTGACTCACATCGCCCGATAGGGCTGCGAGCCTCTCATCACCAACCGTGACATTCTCCCCCACCAAAGTCGTACGTGGTATCGATACGACGCCTGGGGTTCCCACTATCATTGCCAGCTCCGCTCTCTGGCTAAGTGCGTCGGCTGACATCCCGCCGTTGCCATAGCTAGGGAGGTCCTTCCTACAAGCCACTGGGGTAAATACCGAGGCCGCCTACAGTAGTCTCCGTGCGTAAGTTATTGTGGTTCCCTCGCCGTGCCATACTACCAGATAGTTGGAGTACGGGATCACGCAAAGCCTGGACTTGGTCCAACCACTTTCGTCCCAACACAACGTCATAATCGTCCATCGGCATTATTGTGAACGACACGGATCCTTCGCAGTCAGCTATGCGCACCTTCACCCTTTTAGCCTCGCCATCGACAGGTCTGGTCTCGGCATTGACCGACTTAACTGATCCTCCCGTTGGAGTCACTCGTATCCCCAACGCCTTGGCTACTTCCGTCCGCATAAAGTTATGCGTAGCCCCAGTGTCTACAAATGCTTGCACTTTCATGCCGTCGATCTTTATCTCGACGAACATCGACCCACGAGATGTACCCTGTCCTGGCATCTCGTTGGTTTTTATATCTACCAGTAGTTTGAAGGACCCAACTTGCGCCACGTTCCCCTCAGTGACTTCCTTGCCTTGTACTACCCCTATTTATCCTTCTTTCTATGGATAATCTCTCCTCAAGTGTTTCGTGGACCCACACTTGAAACAAGGGCCTCGCCTGTATGCCCCGCCCGCTTTACCTGTGCCTTGGTTGTACCGTCTTTTGGGTGGGTTGGTCCTCCCTCCCCCACCATTCTTTGCGTTCCTTCCCTTGGATTGGGTCGGGGTTCTCTCGACCCTGACTTCGGTCAACCACTCGGCTACAGAGATAGCCTTGGCCATCGTCTGTACCCCTGCACTGCACTTGCACTTCCACCTTAGCCCAGGCTTCAAGCCGCCTACGAACGCGAACAATTTCTCCATTTCTATTAGTGTTGGGAGTTCGAGCACCACTTCCTAAAATTTTCGGACGTACTCCTTAATGGTCGTGGAGTGTATCAAATCTCGCAACCTGGTCCTTGCCTCGAACTCAGCGTTCTCCGAGTAGTATTGTCATTTCAGGGCATTCTTGAAGTCTTCCCACGTTATCATGGGTAGATTCCCATTTTCGATCTCTGCCTTGTAACGTCGCCACCACAACAACGCCATATCCGCTAAGAAAAATGGAGCGGTCTGTAGCTT
This sequence comes from Phtheirospermum japonicum, assembly GCA_014905375.1. NCBI lineage: Eukaryota > Viridiplantae > Streptophyta > Magnoliopsida > Lamiales > Orobanchaceae > Phtheirospermum > Phtheirospermum japonicum. The sequence goes on along the minus strand of BMAC01000246.1, from coordinate 65,031 downwards.
TGGCGTCATCGGTTACTCCGATGGCACCAAAATATCGCTCCATGGACCAAAAGAAGTCTTCTACCTCTTTTGCACTTCTCGAGCCCCGGAAAGACCCTGGTCGGGGGACCTCCGTACGGGATATCGTGTTCCCGCAGTTTGGTCTATTCCCAGCATTCCCCTTGAGATTTCTGGCCCTGTTCTCCAAGGCCACGACCCAGCCCACGAGCTCCTCTCGCAGAGTGTCGAACGAGAGACGAATCTTTTCCCTCAACGTCGCGAGCACCAGGTCCCTCATATAAACGTTGTTTGAGCATTAACAAGGCCAACCATCTCGCTCCTCCTTTGCCCTCCAGTTTCCTCCAATAACATGACTCGAGCGGTGATCTCGTCATGGTTGTCGGGGTCCATGGCGTGTTCGAATAGGACAGATTCTATCCTTGACACCCTGGCTTCCAGCGTAGCTTCTTCTATTGACTTTCCACGAGATTTCTTCCTCTCACGTTGGTGATCAGCGGTTGATGTCCCGCCCATAGTTATCTTCGCTTGTATGCCTCAGGTCTGGGTTTGCACTCTCAAAGGGATGGATCAGATGCCACAAGGCCTCTGATACCACTTGTCACAGCGCGGCGAGTGTGGCAGCGGAAGATCGGACGTCGTGCGACGTTGGCCCATTGACGAGCGACATCTCGACGGGAGAAGAGAGTCGATCCGAACCAATAAGCCTACGAAGGTGAGGCGCCGAAACGAAGAATTAACTTAACATTGAAGAAAACTAGCAAAAGAGTCGAGTTGGAGTTTAAAGACTTCTATTAAAATCAACTCGTGGAATTATAACAATTACATAGGAAGATGGACCTATTTATACACTACTTCTAGGGTTAGGGTTTCCCCTTCTCCAAGTTACTCTAACTAGCCCACTAACATGTGTGGAAAAACTGCCTTAAATTTACTATATTTACACTTCTAGGGACAACTATAAGGTTCCGGACTTTGGGCCTTGGAGCCCAGCTGCTGGCGTCCAAGCGTTGAGTCCGCCGCTCTAGGGTTTTAGGGAAGGCAGGTCTAGGCACCTTCCTTTTCAGGAGGAGGTTCAGCCTCCTTGTAATCATGGGCCTGGCCCATTAGGGGTGTTTGGCGTGCTCCGCCCGCCGATGACTCGCTAACCGCGTGTGCATCGCGTACAGCCTCGGAGCGCTGATCTCAGTCCTGTAGCCTGCGCGCGTCTTTTAGCTCCCTGCTCCTCATCTCTCGCCACTGCGGCGTACTAGGTCCAGCTCCAGGCCAACTTGTGTGAGCCTCTGGTCCATCCTAGTCAGTCTCCCGAGTATAGTGTCGAGAGCTGCTCATAATCCGGACAATTCTCTTGGATCACCCTAATCCTCGGATCGACTCCTGCCGAGCGTGACTCGCATCGCCGGGACAGGGCTGATAGCCTCTCGTCACCAACCATGACAAAAGGCTGCACAAGAAATTAAGTTCACAAAAGAAAAGTTATATACTACTTGGAAGAATTTGGTTAGTTACATACTACTTTGCAAAAGACATGGAAACGAAACAAATGAAAAAGAATAACTGCGGCAACATTCGCTTGTCACCGTCCTGTCTCTTATAGAAAAACCATAAACCCATCAACTATTGCTTATAAACTAACTAAGTCACAAACTACCCTATTTAAACTTGAATAAATTCATAATTGAATAAAGTAAAAGGAAAAAATCAAAATGCCCAAACTAACCACAAATTGGTAACCTAAAAGAATCAACGACATCCATAATTGATCAGAATTAGACAAACCACTTCTCACCCAAAAATGACAAACCAATTGATTCGCAAACTGCCCTACATGAAACTTGAATAAATTAATAATTGAAGAGAAAAAAATCACATGTTGTCATCTACATCTGAATCGCTGCACAAAACGAGTCAAGCCATAACAACTCATAACCAAGCCCGAACCTAAAAACCCATCAAATTTGAGACCGGACCAAACCAGACAACATCACTGGTACAAAACATCAGCATGAATTGGATAAAGTACCCAAGTGCGAGAGCTGCCATGTCTGCCCACCTCCGCCTCTATGCACTACAAAAAAATAGCATTTTATTGAGGGGAAAAGCCCTCGATAATCAACTTACCGAGGGCAATACTGAAGGATCTATCCCCTCGGGAAAATCATTCTCGGTAAAGTTTTTCAAGGGGAATTTAGCCATCGGAAAATTTTCTGAGGGCATTACCGAAGGTGTATTTCTTAGGTAATTTACAGGGCCCAAGATCTGTCTGCCCTCGGAAAAACTGAGGGCGGCCTACCATTTGAAAAAACTGAGGGCGTATCCCCTCGAAAACACCGAAGGGGTGGGTCCCCTCGAAAAATATTAAAAAATAATATTTTCAAAAAAAGAAAAAAAAACGAGGGGGTTTAACTCGGTTTTTCCGAGGGGACACGCCCTCGACTTTTTCTGAATTTTTTATTAAAATACCCCAAAATTTAAGAAATAATTATTAATAAACAGAAAAATAAATAAACTAATTATTATATAAATATCTAAAAATTTATAATTATTATATTTGTTCAGCAAAAGTATTTAGTAAAAAAGTTTATAAAAATATAAAACAATCCTATGGCGGGGGAGGCTGCGGCAGGTACTGCTGTAATTGAGCTATGAACTCATTTATCTGCGCGTTCACCTGCGCCTGAAATTGCTGCTACTCATGTAGTAGCTCATACTCATTGTATCACTAGTCTATCGCCTGTTGAGCTCGTCTCGTGGCCTCTAACTCCTCCTATCATTATACGATTGTTATATTGATTTATTCAAAAACGAGCAGCATGAGGGTTGCTAGAAAATTATTGAATTTTTTGTAAGGGCCCTATCCCATTCGAAAACGTAATTTTCCAGTAATACAATATCTTAGTATATGAATTTTTGTTGACTAAAAATCTTGGCAGCATCTCTCTTTAATTCTTTAGGTACACATATATTGTTGTGCACCCGAGAACGAAAGAGAGAAACTGAACCAAAAACTTTATAATCAACAAAAAAAATATATATATAAATAAGATAAGTCATATTACAATCACGCTATCAAACTGTCCAAGTAAGTGGACAATTCGTGATTTAGTATTAAATTCTCTATTCGATACTAAATCCCAAACGAGTCTTAGGTATATTGTTTGAGTGTAGAAAGAAATATTATATTGTGGATCAAAGTTAATTTAAACCATGTTGTTGGAGGGACGAAATCTCCCGACCGGCGCTGTAAACTACGTCATCGCAGACGTATACATCAACCAATAAATCACAACATGTAAATGATATCTACAAAATAACATATATGTTAAACACAACATCCACATATCGATCACCGCGGTATTTCAAAACCACCACCACCAACAATATAAAACATTTTAAAACCACCATCATTTTTAAAATAATTTTAAAAATCGTTATTGGAAAGACGAAACCTCCCGGCCGATGTCGTCTACCACGTCATCATCGACGTCTTCCCAACCAATCACAACATGAATCAATCACAGTTGAACTATAACAAATAATCATAACATACATTAAATTAACACAACCGATCACCACGACATTTAAAACACACCATCGCATACACTTTAAAAGATAATTTCATAATTGAACCCTTAATGAACACTAACGAACCTTAATTGCATAATCGAACCCTAATTAAACTAATGAATCCTAATTATATAATATCCTTAAATTAAATTTTAATTATATAATTATCCATAAATTAAATTCTAATAATATAATTATTCATAAATTAAACCTTAATTATATAATTATTCTTAAATTGAACCCTTATTAGATAATTATTCATAAATTAAATCTTAATTATATAATTATTCCTGAATTAAAACCTAATTATATAATTATTTTTAAATTGAACCCTAATTATATAATTATTCTTGAATTAAACCCTAATTATATAATTATACATAATTTCAACCCTAATTACATAATTATTCCTAAATTAAAACCTAGTTATATAATTATCCCTAAATTAAACCTAATTATATAATTATTCATAAATTAGACCCTAATTATATAATTATACCTAAATTAGACCCTAATTATATAATTATTCATAAACTAAACCCTAATTATATAATTATTCATAAATTCAACCCTAATTATATAATAATCTCTAAAATCAAAATTAAACAACAATCCCTAAAATCAACCCTAATTAAACCAGTAATTCTAATTAAATCAAACAAACACAAATTAATTCATAAAAAGGTAATAAATAATTTCATGGAAAAAAAACCTTGGCGGCTGGCGGCGAACGACTGTCGACGACGGCGGGTGAGTTGCTAGCGACCCGTCTCGGTGGTGGCTCGAAACGGCGACTTGGCGGCTAGACTATGGTCTTGACATCTCGGAATGGCGGGTGCTTGGTGGCGACAGCAGGCGGAACTACTTTTTCATTCTTTCAATTTATTTTTTTTGGTTTCTGTGCACAAAGTGACGGGGAGTGCCCGTTGCTATTTTAGGGTTGGGACCGAGGGCATCTTCCCCTTCGGAAATCCCGAAGAGAACACTTCCCCTCATAAATTCCCGAAGGTATCTATTTTCCTTCGAGAATTTTTGAGGGGAATCAGTTCCCTTCGGTGATTTTTCGAGGGGAATACGATCCCCTCGTTTTTTTAAATTAAAAAAATTGTAAAAAAATAAATAGAAAAAATGTACTTACCGATTAATTATCAATTCTAGTGGTTCTATAATAACGAAACACACCTCATGACACCTTTACAAAATCACGACGCTTCGTTGATTTGCTTTTCCAACCTAACAAATTGACCGATCGATCGTATCTTTATTGTTGGTCGAATTACACGACACGTGTAAATACACACATGCTCAGTGATATTTTTCTATTGAAACTGGGTCAAAACTACCCCCATGTCCCTAAAATAATAGGATATGATTTGTTCTTACACTTTTTGTATTTTTTTCTATTTTTTGAATTTTTATTAAATTTCAAAGAAACCGGGGGAATACGATCTCCTTGGTTTTTTAAAATTAAAAGATTCAAAAAAATTGAAAAGGCGTATTTACCGATCAATTATGAATTCTCGTAGTGGTTCTATAACAAAGAAACACACCTTGTGGAGCCTTCACAAAATCACGACACTTCGTTGCCTTGCTTTTCCAAACCAACAAGTTGACCAATCGATCGTATCTTGGTTGTTGGTCGAATTATAGGACACGTATAAACACGCACATGCTCGATGATATTTTTCTAGCGAGATCGGGTCAAAACCACCACATGTACCTAAATTGATAGAATATGGTTTATTTTACGCTTTTTGTACTTTTTCAATTTCTTATTTAAAACGCAAAGAAATCGAGGGGAATTAGTTCCCTCCTATAATTTCTCAAGGGAAATACGATCCCCTCGGGTTTTTCTTTTTTAAATTTAAAAAATGGAAAAAATAGAAATTATGCTATTTTCAAAATTGTTTAATAAATATAATAATTTAATAAAAGAAGTTAGGCAAAAGGTAAGAAAACATGGGCAGGAAAACTGATCATTTTCCCTCGGTTAATGTAAGTGCAATGTTTGTGAACTGTCTATGAGGTGCCAATGTCGTCATTAATTATGCCATTTCTCACTTAATCATGATCTTGAACATTTCTCCCTTTATGAGTCATTAATTGTAGTTGTCCTACTTTTATTGTACTTGTAAGCAATGTATATCACTACAAAAAAAAACCAGATTCATCGACGGCCATATCTATCGGTATTCCGTCGGTAAACTCTTTACCGACGGATAACGATCATCAGCGAACCCTTTATCAGTAATTTTAATTGCCGACGGATTTCTAGTCTGATAGATAAAACAAAATCATTAATTATTTTCATGCATAATAATGACAAAAACAAAGTTAATATATAAATAAATTTGAGTTTAGAAATTAAATAAACTTACAGCTATCCGTTGAGATTTGGGGTCCGTAAATGAGCCGTCGCCTTTCTGATGCAGACTCAGTGGAAGCTCGTACGCACTGAATTCCCTACAACCTGAGGGACCAGATGATCCTGATCGACTAGCAGTACTCTTCCTCCTCATCTAAACGATCTCGAACACATTGAAATTAATAACAATTAAAATTAAAACATTATGTTATATTTAAATGTTAATTAATTATATAATGTTATAACCTTAACCGACACAAATTATAAACTAATCGTCGTCGTTTGTCTCTTATTCGCTTATAAACTCATTTTTTGTATCATCGACAAGTTCGGCATCGGCATCATCGACAAATGGATCATTAAGTTGGAAATTTGAATTATTGGTAAGGCATCTATCCAATTCAAGAATGTTAGTAGTATGTATTATCTTGAAATGTGCATTTTTGTTGGCTTCAAAATTTCGGCAGCATCTTCCCCTAGTTCTCTAAGTACACATATATTTTAGTGCACCCGAGAACAAAAGAAAGATGCATAAACTGAAATTTCAAAGTCAACATAACACATACGCATAAGATATAACCACACTACACTCACATTCTCGAACTGTCCAAAAATGAGACAATTCGAAATTTAGTATCAAACTCTATATTTGATACTAAATCTCAAGCGGGTCTAAGGTAAGTATTCTAGAAGGGAACAATTCGAACTTTAGTATCAAACTCTCTATTTGATACTAAATCGGATTAAACGAGTCGAAAGTACATATTTTTCTTACTATATTAATCATACAAAACTTAAAAACATCAATATCAACCAATCAATCACATGTATACAATATCAACAAACCATAACATATCTTAAACACAACATCCATATACCGATCACCATAATATTTCAAAACAACCATCCTCAACAATTTAAACTTTTTAAAACTACCGCCATTTTTTAAAACAATTTTGAAAACCGTTATTGGAGGGATGAAACCTCCCGGCCGGCGCCGTAACCACATCATCACCGACGTCTACCCAACCAATCACAATATAAATCAATCATAATGTATATATAACAAAAAATCATAACATATATTAAACACAATCGATCACATACACTTTAAAAATAATTTCACAATTGAACCCTAATTACAAATCAAACCCTAACTATCCCTAGTTTAATTCAAATTTATATAATCTAACCTAATTTATAATAATTATAAATTAAACCCTAAAATAAACTCTAATTTCATAAATGAACTCTAAATGAATACTAACGACCTAATTAGCCCTAATTTTATACAAATATTTATAATTGAATCCAATTTATAAATAATTAAACCCTACAATAAAACTTAATTGCATAAATGGACCCTAAACCTAAAATCATTAACAATTGCATAAATCAAGCCTAAATTCCTAAATTGAACCCCCAATTAAATTTCTCAAAAATTAATTTCTAAACTCAAATCAAATTAAATTAAAACCTTAAATTAAATAAAAAAACATTAAGTTTGATTAAAAGACTAACATACCTTAATATGTGACGGTGATGGTGCTCCGGCGTGTGCTCCCTTTTCCTTTTCTTCGGCGATTGCTCTGACCCTTCTCTCGATTTTTTTTTGTTTTTTGTGTTGTTTCGCGAATGAAACAATCTGCGGCTGTGCTGCTGTTTTATGAAATTTACCGACGGACACATTTCTATCGGTAAAACAATCCGGCGTTCCCGACAAAAAGAATTCGTCAGTAAATAAAATTTGGGGTTGCCGATGGCTACATTTTCGTCGACAAATAAAAATTTGATTATTTTTTTTAAAATTACCGACGGCTACATTTCCGTCGACAAATGAAAACTTTTTTTTTTTTTCAAATTGCCGATGGAAATATTCCGTTGGCATATTGGGCGGGCTAAATTGCCTCCAACTTCCCGAGAACTTGCCAACGGACATTCCTATAGAGAGGCTCCATCCGTCGGTAAGCCATCGGTAATTCGGGTCGTCATGGAAGCCATCGGTAAGACCGAACTTTTACCGACGGGTGGCATTCCGTCGATGATTTTCGTCGGTATTTCCATGTTCTTTTGCAGTATATTCTTTTTTGAGAAAACAAAAACAAAAATAAAAAGACGTTAGAAAAAAAGGAGAAATCCAGGATCTATATTTATGGCAGAAAATGAAAGCAGGGTATTGGAGCCTGTTGAACAGCAATCTGGAAATACTGGTGTCAAAATAACACTCGAGTGTAATAAGGTGTCTCTCTAGATCTCTATCGCCCTCATTTCTCTATGTAGTTAAATTGTACTACTTACGTACTTTTAATTAATTAATATTGAATTTCATGAATTTTTACTATTGGTCGAATTACACGACACGTAACTAAAATAATAGGATATGGTTTATTTTTACGATGTTATATTTTTTTCATTTATTTTTTAATTTCAAAGAAACCGATGGGAGAAACTCCCCTCGAAAATTCCCGAAGGGAAAATTTTTCCTTCGGTAATTTTCGAGGGAATATTGGTCCCTTCGGTGTTTTCGAGGGTAAATTCATTCGATAATGATACTCTCAAAAGTTTTCGATATTACTCTCCGTAATTATAGCGGCAAATATTATCGCCGTATTTCTGAAGGATTTATCGAAGGTACGAATCTTCGATAATGCCTCTGTCAAAATTTACCTTCGCTAATGCCCTCGTAAATTACGAGGGCAATATTTCCCTAGGCGTTTTCCTCGATAAAATACTTTTTTTTAGTGACGGCTTCTTTCAAGTCTCCTCCGTTGTGTGTGTATGAAGGGGATTCATGAGTGTTGATGTCTTATGTGTGTTGTGAACGGGAAGGAATGAGAAAATATCTAAAATTCAATCTCGATCCAATTTAAGGGTGAAATTCATTTACAATTCTTGATTTAGAGGTTTTGATTTTGAATTGCAGGTTGTTTTTTAGCTGCAGCTCATGAGGAGGGTGTGGGGTTTGGTTTAACATAAATGTGTGTGTAAGGACTTTTTAATGTGTGTATAATTTTGATAGTTTAAATGTATCTTTTGATTAAATGAGAAATTTTTGACTTATATATAAAAAAAGAGAGACATTGAACTATATGGAAATTGAATTTTGTGTTTTTGTTGTATAAAGGGTGTGGTGATGCAAATATAAGGAGTTATTATTAAGAGATTACATGTGATTAAAAAATTAAAAAAAATTCCATTCACGTGTACGAGAGTATTTTCATGAGAAAAACTCCTCTTCCTTATTTTAAAAATCTTCTTCCTATTTCCTTTTTTTTCCATCAACCTTCGACATTATTGAAATTGGGATCATTGTTTTGTAGTTCAAAAAATGCTTTTTTTTATAATGAAATTCAACCTAAAACCATTTTTGTTGGGAATGCAAAATGTGGTTCCAAACACTGAAAATAAATAGAAACCTAGTGTCATTAGCCTTCCCATAAATATTGGGAGTTGGGAGAGGTGGAGAGTGGTTTGTTGGCTTGGCTCATAAATGATGTTTATCACACTACGTCTATATAAGTTAGACCATGGACCACAATTGTGTGGTGCAAACTTTTTGGTTTTGACAAAATTCCAATCTTATGTTAGATATGTCTAAACTCCATCATATATATATATATATATATTTCATTTTACTATGTAATTTAAATATTTGTTGTTTTAGTAAAAAAATAGTCCATAATATTTTTTATCTATATATTGTCAAAACTCTTTGTATGTATTTTCAATGTCTACACTTGCACATTTTCTCACATTCTAAATTTGAGCGTGTTTATCGAAAATCGAAATAATTTTATTATATTTTGATAAATATAATGTAGCGATGTAAGTATTTATTTTCGTATAAATCCGAAATAAGGAATGCATTCAATCTAAATAAACTTTCAAATTTTATACAATAACGTGTAAATCAGGTCAGCTAACTAATGTAATATGTGAATTTGAATTGGCCTAAAAGCATGAAATCTATTCTGACTAGTAAACCTAAAACCTCACAATCTAGACCGGGGACGCCAAATTGAACAAAAAGGAGGACCAAAATAAAAGCCAAAAATGGACAACACATGAGGTACCAGGTGGAATTTCATAATCCTTTTTTTTTTTTAAATAAATTAATGGGCCTTGTCATCTTGCCACATGTCAGACAACAGGCCCTCATAGTCATCGGTACTAAAACCTCCGACCAAATCGCTAAAGCCTGAAAAAAAAAAAAAAGAAAAGGAGCCCTTGTAAATGAATCCTTTTTAACCTGCCGTCATAATTATAATTCACACCCACCCTCCCGCACCTACATCGCTTTTTCATTCCCCATCGTTCGTAGCCATTTCTTTTGAGGAACAAAAGCTTGGCTGGCATGCAATCTAAAGCGTTCGAATAAATCTCGATGAGTTTATATACTTGGATACTGTTAAAGACTGTGTAAAAGCGAAACACATGACACAGAGAGAGAGAGAGAGAGAAAAGAGAGTATTTTTCGAAATTGAATGTTGGTAAGCGGGCTGCTGCATAATTATTCATCCATTCAATTCAATAAAACAAATTAATTTTTCTTTTTCTTTTTAACTTTTTGTGTGCTGTCAGAAAAATAAAAGAAAATTATCAGTCCGTGTGTAATTTTGTTGTCTGTTGTGCGCTGTGACTTGAGTGAATGAATAATAGTAGCAGCCTAGTAGAACCAATTATTTGCTACAGGTGTGTGTGTGTGAGGGAGAGAGAGAAAGTTTGAATTTTTAATTTTTTAAATGTTTTTTTAGAGAGAGGATTATGAACATAGATGGAAAAAAAGTAAAGGAGGAGAAAAGAAAAAGAAGAGGATTATTAATGGGTGAAAAGTTGAAACGCGGTGTTTTGGTGGTGGGTAAAAGAGAGGGTAATTCCACACCCTCACCCACATGGAAATTTGGGTTAATTCAACCTGATGGTACACTTATTCAAGATTCCACACACCCAAATAATAACAACACCCTCTCTGCTAGGAAATTGGGTGCTAATTTGTGGGAATTGCAGCCCCAACTCAATCTCAGGCCTGAAAATATGAGCAGAAACAATGTTTTCGACCCACAAGCTCAGAGTCCCTCAAATTCAAAGCAGGTGAGATTTTTACTCCTAATTAATTGATTTTTTTTTCCTTTCTGGGATGCATATATGATCTTGAAAATTGATTTCTATTTTTTTTAAATGCAATTTTCTTTGCAAGGTTTTTGTGGGGTATTCTGGGTTTTCAGTGTTCTGGGCTTAACTTTTGGGTCTTGAATTAAATTTGTATTTTTCATAAATTGAAATATTTAGGTTGTTGGTTATAATTGTGATCGTGCTTGTAATAGCCATAATTTGGATTGTATTGTGGCATTTTGTTAGGCATTGTATACAGTTATATCATGTAGTTCTGCGAAAATGAAGATATGAATTTGTAATTAGCCGATTATTGTTTGTAACAGCCAACAAGCGGCAATAAGTTAAAAAAACATATCGAATCATCACCGACGCAACACAATCAAAGAGTCGATAGGATTGGGCAAGCTCATCAGCCTTTATCTTCTGTTAGCTACTGTAGCTCAATGGAGGTATGTTTAATGCTCTCTAACTATCATAGTCTTGAACATGACGTAGCTTTTGGAATGCAAGAATTACCATATGTCGTGTCGTGTTTCTAAGTAAATATTTTTGTGATTCGTACCTTAGAAAATTTTGATCCCGCGAAATCCTGGATAATTATTAGGGCTAATTATGAAAAACACCCTTGTGGTTTATCCGAGTATCGAAAATCTCTGCCCTCTTTCAAAGTTATAAAAAATACACTTGATATTTTATTATCTTACATTTAACCCATTTATAAAAAATTATATTTATAAAAATATTACACCTAGCCCATTGATTTTACTGAATCAAACCTCGTATGTTTTGTAATTTTGAAAGTTAGATGGTTTTTTATATATATAATTAGTTCAAACCTCAAGTGGTTTCAATTAACCCTCTAATTTACTCCACTGCCCTTGCCAGATGGCTCCTTACCGGCCCGCAATCAGCCCAAGCAACAGTTCTTTACCCCCAAAGGGTAAATACGGAGAGTCGAGCCACAGCCTCAGAACCTCCACAGAGTTACTTAAAGTACTCAATAGAATCTGGAGCCTCGAAGAAAAGCACGCGCTAGACATGTCCTTAGTAAAAACGCTACGGGCCGAGCTGGGCCAATCCCAGGCCCAAATTCAAGAACTGCTCCAAGAGAAGCAAAGAGATCAAAACGAAATCGACAAGTTGACAGAGCAAATTACGGAGTTGAAACTTGTCAGGAAAAAGGACCAAGACCGAATCAAAGATGCCGTTAAGTTACTCGAAGAGAAATTAGAAAACGAATCGAAATCGAGACGGCGTTCCGAAAAACGCCACCTCAAGCTAGCTGAGGAGCTCTCGGGGGTAAAATCATCATTTTCCGACGCTCTGATCGAACTCGAACGCGAGAGGAAAGCACGGACGTTGCTCGAAGACCTATGCGACGAGTTCGCCAAAGGGATAAGAGATTATGAACAAGAAGTGCATTTTATGAAGCAAAAATGCACCGAGGACCAGATCGTAGGAAATGACCGATTTATTCTTCACATCTCCGAAGCATGGCTAGACGAGCGGACGCAATCGGAAAATCAATCACCTCTGGGCAAGTTACGTCCCGAAATCGAAGCCTTTCTTCGAGAAAAACAATCCGGGGAAAGTGATCGTACACCCGCAAAAAAGCCTGTCGAAAGTGCGGACACGTTTCGCATGAACGAGCCCGCGAGTGCTCCTTGGAATGCGAACGAAGAAGATGATTCTGTTAGCAATGCATTGGCCAGGCGGCAAGGGCATTTTGGGAAAAAATCAAGAATGTCTAGAAAAGGCAATGTGATGCAAAGATCTTTGCGGGAAGGGAGGAATAGTTCGGGCCCTTCGAATAATTTTCTAGAAGGTTCTTTCGATCCTTCTATGTTTACGGGCCCTTCGAGTCCCGTTAAAAAGTGGGTGTCTAGGGTATCGAGAGCAGATCCTGAGATTGGCGAGTCGTCTTCTTCGAGATGGACTAAAGATGTGATACCGAATACTTTGAAAGCGAAGCTGGTCGAAGCAAGGCTGGAGGGCCCGCAATCTCGTGCAAGGACTTCGAAAAGTTCGTCGAAGATCGGTTGAAGCTGTAACATGAGATGTGTAACTTGACTAGAAAGAATAGAGTTTAGATCAAGGGATTATGTAAATTAAGGAGAGGTTACTTTTTATTTTTGTATCAGAAATATGCTTCCTTCCTTGTTAGTTTCTGATAACTTTTACTCTTTTTCCTTTTTAACAGGTAAATTCATTTATAAAGCGAATGTTTGTAAAAAAACTTATCATAGAAAGAGCTTTTTACCATTAGGCTAGGAGAATGATTGATAAACAGCTTATAGCTCATTTAGAGAGTTTATAAGCTTCTTGTATTTAAATACGCCTTGTTTGGTTGGATAGGACTTATTTGTAAAGGTATAAGTTTATCTTAAATGTTGCTATTATAAACATTTCAAATAAGCTTATTGAACTTTCTGATTTTATTAATCTATTTAACCCTTTTGTTTTGAAAACTAAATTATTATTTTATTAGATAGCTTTTTAAAAAAAAACCTTCAATCACGTTACTACTTGAATTTATAAATTGAATATTTGTACGTATTTTAGTTTTGTACAATTATTTATTTATTTATTTTATTATTATTATTATTATTATTATTATTATTATTTCTAGTTTCACCCTATAAATTGACCTATAAAAATTGTCTCCCAAATCCATTAGAAAAGGTATTGTGCAACTATTGAAAACTAACGTATATATATTTCAAAGAGATTATTAATAAAAATAACAATAATTATACTTACAATGCTAAGATTCTATTTAAAAATAATAAAAAATAACATAAATATTATTATTTTATGTATTTATTTTTGTGTAGTTTTATATTTTTGAACTAACTTATCAACTAATCAACTAATCTGTCAAACTATCAACTTCCAACTAATTTATGATCAGCTACATATAGCTCATTGGCCAAACACACCTTAAACCTCTAGCTAAGTTTTAATTATCCCAATTAAAAATGAACAAAAAGTCTAAAAATTGTTTAAATGAGTCGGAATTTAGATAAATAAATGTAAAATTGAAAATCTCTCATGTAAACATTCCTATAATCCAATCAACTACCGCACAACTTTTTCTATTTTAATTCTTTAGCATTTCTTGACAAAAAATAAAAAATAATAATTGGCATAATTAAGTGTTTTCCAGTCAAACTTTATAGTCAAGATAAGCCCGGCCCACATGTTAAATTGACTTGATGAACCCGATTATACTCAGATAAAACACTTTCACCACGTCGTGTTCGATATTACGCTTTCTCTCTCTCGCTCGACAGTATACACAGAGCGGTAATGGCGGCAGCAAGCTTCAGATACTTGGTGCAGCTACACAAGGACGTTCCAAAAGCGGCGAGATTCTATTCGGAGGGCCTCGGTTTCACCATTAATGTCTGCACCCTCCGATGGGCCGAACTCCATTCCGGCCCGCTCAAACTCGCCCTCCTGCATTCTCCCAGGTCCGTTTCGTCTCTCTGAAATTCCGGATTGTGTTGTTCAATTGCAGCTATTGATTGATCGATCATGTCTATAATGCTCAGTCATATGAGAAAAGCGTTAAGCCTTTTAAGTTTTGGGAATTCCTATTTTCTAATATGTAATTTTAATATCAAGTTAGTTAGTTTAGAGTTTGAAAATATTCGAGAATGGTGACCCTATAGACGATTCCGATTCTACGCTTGTTTGGAAATCTACATTTTTTTCTGGCATACTGCAAATAATTTCATTTCCATTGGAATTGGGGAAGAAAACTATGAAGAAATATTTGTACCAAAATGATTATTATCTAGCAGGTCTGTATCTTATATTATCAACTCAAATCTGTGAATGCCAAATAAAAATAAAAGCTTGTTTAAAAATTTAACATTTGATTCATCCACTTGCTTCTATATCTTCTGAGTAAATTATTTGCTTCCTCTTATTTATTTTTCAGCGAGCACGCTGAGCAAAAGGGTTATTCATCACTACTATCTTTTACAGTAACTGACATAAGTAGTACCGTGTCGAAACTGATGACCTTAGGCGCAGAATTGGATGGGCCGATTAAATATGAAATCCATGGAAAGGTAATTTCCCCTAGTCACTGTTTGATTATTTATAATTCTATATACTTTTCCAGCTATTGCATAATGTGTATTTTCAACTCTTTGCGGATAAGTATTTTGTATGGATCCGAGGATTTAAGGAGTGTTTTCCATCACCCAAAAAAGTGATTGTCAACTTTTGGCTGTTTTTAGTGTTTCAAAATGGCTTTATAAGGGCTAAAATCACTTATTTTGGCTTTTTTACCTCATATTGTAGGGTGGGGTTCGATTCCCGTAAGGGATAGGTACTCATTCCTGTCCGCTTTCGGTTAGTGTTCATTGCTGAGTGATCGCTCGCTATCTGGCTAGAAAAGGTGGTCTGGAACAATAAGATATATTGACATGTGGAGGAACATATTTACTATATAAGCTTCAATATATATATATATATATATATATATATATATATATATATATATATATATATATAATCACAAACACTTTAACAACTAATTTTTAAAATAAGATCAAACGGCTTATCAGTTCTCTAATCATCTTATCAAATGTAGGAGCTTATAAGATCTTTTAAAAAAAACTCAAACAAGCACTCTCTTACGCAGAATCATTATTAAAAAAAAAAAAAA
>BMAC01000246.1:22375-41849 GCA_014905375.1 Phtheirospermum japonicum | reverse complement strand
CTAATGAAAGCGTCGAAAATTAACCATCATCGACCTAATGAAAGCGTCGGAATTTAACTATCATCGACCTAATGAAAGCGTCGGAATTAAACAATCATCGACCTAATGAAAACGCCGGAATTAAACAATTATCGACCTAATGAAAGCGTCGGAATTTAAACATAAAACCCATAAAATCCCTGGCCGTTGAGGCTTAAACATTTTCATAACCATAAAGCCATACCTTGTTCTGCATAATGAGGTCGCACGGGACCGTAAGGAGATCGCAAAGACCGTAACAAGGTCGCGGAGACCGTAACATATTAATTATACGCATTCCCCGTAACTCAGATCATAAAACCATTTAAATTGAATCACATACCATAATCATTTAAATCGTATAAATCCATTATTACCTCCATGCTCAACCATAAAAATAAACAGGGCATAAAATGAAAAACCGTCTCTTTCATGAGATTTCAAAAAGCGTACCCGATACGTATTCATATTGATGCTATAGGAAAATTCACCTCTCCTCGAATATCCAACTACGCGACCCTTTTGTTTTTAGGTAGCATAATTCCCCGATCTCCTTTTTGTCAATGTTTGAACACGCGACCTGGTACATGGTTTTAAATATTGGCGACCTCTTCGCATTGGGTTACCCATCTCCGAATTACATGTCGGGCAACCCACAAATTAACCCTAGGTTAATACGACCTAAACTGGCCCTACACCCAGATTCGTTAGCATAATCATAGAAAATATCATCCGAATATTACAACCTTACTCGCGCCAATAACATGTTAATCAAATATTTTTCACATCGAAGGTCTCCATTCCCCACAACAACAAATATCATATCCCCATCAAGCCATATAGGATCAAAACAAAAACTGACACAAAGTTCTCAGCACACATATACCAACTTTGAAAATTAAACTGTTTTAATCGGTAATGAATTAAAAACCAAACTACATATCACTGGAAAGCCCTATGAGTCTAGTTTCCAATGCAAAAATCGGATCTCAAAACGAATAATCCAACAATGAATTATGACCAATTTACTGAAGTGTGGCAGTGCTGTATTTTCGTACGGGAAACATAAGTCCAATTAGCACTCTCCACGCATGATTAATATACCATAATTCATTATATAAAAACCATGAAAGAATTTTAAAACCAATAATATTTTATACAATCACATAAACCATAACCACATCAATCAACCAAACCATACCATTCTCATTTAAACACATCTAAAACAAAATAAATACTTATCTCGATTTGTGTTGATTTTGTTGTGTTATGTTGATACACGACCTCATCACCTTAGATTTCGAGCAACAAAATGGACCATCCCTTGAATATTTGAACACGCGACCTCATCGCGTTTGTTTGCATTGACCATTCTCGGGTTAAGGTCCAAGCAACACATAAAGTAATCTCAAAAACCAACATTAATACAAACTCAACCATAACTACATCAATCAACCAAACCATACCATTCTCATTTAAACACATCTAAAACAAAATAAATACTTATCTCGATTTGTATTGATTTTGTTGTGTTATGTTGATACACGACCTCATCACCTTATTAGATTTCGAGCAACAAAATGGACCATCCCTTGAATATTTGAACACGCGACCTCATCGCGTTTGTTTGCGTTGACCATTCCCGGGTTAAGGTCCAAGCAACACATAAAGTAATCTCAAAAACCAACATTAATACAAACTCAACGAATAGACCTTACTCAGTCCGTTAGTATATGATCAATAAATAAAACGCAAGCATCACAACCTTTATTCGTGTTCACAAATCTTCAAATCTTGATCTCCAACACTATTCATATTTAACCACTATATATCGTACATATTATATCCAAAATTCAACTCCATCCAACAATTAAATTGTACATAACTTAATTCTCAACAGAAATTAGACAAGCAGTTTTTGGAAACAGGATCAGCTCTTATTTAAAATTCGTTATAAAATTTTTCCAACCTCATAATAAGATCTCCACCGTTAAGATTGAACTTCAACATGTTTAGATTAACATATTAAATTTTCGAGTTGATCCAACGGTTATATTATGCACAATCATATTTTGAAAAACACTGCGTAGGATTTTCCGAAAATAAAAACTGCTTCGATCGAAAATTTATATAAATTCCCTCACACCTCAAAATCCGATCTCCACCGTTCAAAACGTAATTTAAAAGGTCCTTGACGTTTTGTAAAAATTTCAACGTGATCTAACGGTTGAAACAGTAGAAAACGATTTTTAAAGTTTATTGCGCAGTCAGATTTTAGACCTACAAAAATTGTGTACCTCACGTCTTTCGCTCAAGGACTCGATGTCCCTCTTTCCCACAGACGACGCCAATTTGATGAGTCCAAAAAGTTGAACTACCAAAATAAAGGGGGTACTAACCATAAAATTGAGATCAGCGACCTAAACGGAACTTCAAATACGTCAAAGCGACCTTCCCAAACCACAAGAGATCCTGCAAAACAACGCCTAGAACGGGCCGGATTTCGAGCCCGTTAAGGCCCTCCGACGCTTAAGTTAATAAGCGAAATCAAACACTCAATCCCTTCACTCAAATCATACAAGATGCCATTATGATATCATAGGCTTGGAATAATGAGAGATATACACTTCCTTTTATAGAGATAAGAGGAATCCTCCACAATTTAGGGTTACCTTCTCCCACCACAATTCCATAAATACCACAACTGTCTTATAATTAGAATTCCTCCCATATAGTAAATTCCCATAAACAATAAACTCCTCAATAAAGTACCAAAATAAGCCGTGGCATACAGCCCACCAGGCCCATAACAATCCACGCATATCGGGCTCAAGTACACAGCCCAAACTACAAGAGATCACGACCCTATATGAAAACTCATCTCCATACTACAGGTCGCTACTCTTAACAAACCAACTCGTTCACTTCTCAAAATCACAACACAACTCGCTCATCTTTTAGGAGGAACACTCTCTCCCATAAATGAAGTCGCTTACCTCATACATCAAATAATATTACGTATGGACATTTTAGTCCGCATCAAAATGGATGCTTTAAATAACTTGAAAACTATTGTTGTTTTGAAAGACAGGTTTGTTATTTTCTTAATTAAACTGATTATGAATATGAATTAGTTTAACCTTTTCTATTTAACTAGAGTGACTTGAATATTAATTGGTAAGGTGCAAATTTTCGTGGAATGTGCATATATTCCACTTACATCAACTTGACACGCAAATTGTGTGGGGGCCTAATTTTAATTCTTTGACCCTCGAGTCAGTTTCGAGGAACAAATTATCACAAATTGTTTATTCAAAAGAACGAAGACCGAAGATGGCTGCCTTGAAAATCTAAGAACAATTTATGGACCACCAGCGATAGAAATTAGACCAATACTGGGATTCATCATATAATTTGACCTTTCATCGTGGTTGAAGGGGTAATTGCATCGCAATGTTATGACCAATTCTTCTTAACTTTGAGAATTTGTACTAAACAAGATAATCATTTTAGCCTTGCAACTTAATTTTCAATTTTAAATTACAACATTTTAGTACTAAACTTTTGAAAATTAAAATTCTGAGTTCAAATACTTAATTTTCTTTTTTATCTAAGTCTCGGTAAGACACAAATAATTTTTTGTCTTTACCAGTAAGAGAAGGTTAGGTCTGGATATTCTTTGATTTTATTTTATTTTTCGTGCGGAAAAAGAATTGGTGGATTTTATTATTAAAAAAAAAAGAAGATGAATTTCAAGTATGTGAATGAAAAATCATAAAAAAATAAAATTAGATATAAAAGTCGATATGTGGCCAATAATTAAATATGTGAAAAGGGCGAATAAATTTTTGTAAATAATATTTACTTGTGATTGTACATCTTTTTGCAAAAAAATAGAGCTGATTAGTAAAGAAAAGAATTAAAAGTAAATGAAGATTTTAGATTTTTTTTTTTTGAACTTTTCTGAAGTTGAAAAACAGAGAGAAATTGGTACTTCTATTTAATTCTATATTTCCATGTCTGAAAAACACCAAAAATGAAGCACTAAATAGTACCTGAAATATCCATAATCACACGCTCTGTTTTTCTTTTCCAACTCGCTTTTTTTCTGCAATTCATTGTTCTTCAGTAGATAACGGGAAGCTTCTTTAAGGGGAGAGAGAGAGAGAGAGAGTATGAGGGATTGGGGTTTGGATCTATTCGACCCGAGAACCGCCGTAATGGAGTCAGACTCCAACTTGTCTCCGACCGGCGGCCGTGACCCGGACTTCGGGTTCGCCTTCAACGACAGCAATTTCTCCGACCGGGTTCTCCTAATCGAGGTTGTCGCTGATCCACCCGACGGCCGACCCGAGCCGGAGGATTGCAGTACCCTATCTGATTGGGCGACGCGGAAGGCAAAACGACGCCGTGGCTGTGTCGCGAGAAAGGGGAATGGTGAGCCATTTTTTTAGTCAAACTGCTTGTTGATCGCGTGGTTTGTTTGATTGTTAATCCTAGGGTTTGATTATTTGTGGGAATGAACATGTATTGATTTCTTATGGACTTTTAATGAATATTGATTGATTTTGGTTTGGAAGCGTAATCTAGCTAATAATGATTAAAAAAGTTTCAGTTACTTGATAATTTCTCTTGTACATATTTTGTAATTGCACGTAAATAAAATGAAAAAGGGTACTTGAGATTGGCTTAGTCTTATAATATAGCTTATGACTGCTTTTCTGATTTTTACTTGCTCATACTTTTGACTACCACTCATTCTTATGCTGGTATGGTTTTTGCTCATCTTAATCAGAAATGTGCCACTCGTTTGCAGCTTTGGATATCAACAATTGCCCTGAAGAGCAGATCTTGGATTGTGAGCAGCCAGGTGTCGATGACGGCAATGATGGCATAGGCGATGAGATTCACGACGAGGAAGAGGTCCCGATGATCGACGATTCACCATCAGGTATTAAATATAGAAATATACGTATAAATTCTCTTTTGTCTTCCTATATCATCGTGTTAAACTTTTTCTTGATGACTACAACAGTCTATTCACATGGATGAATGTTTCAATTAATATTTCACTTTCCCATATTTAATTTCTAAACTCATATTGCTAGGCATGTTAGTATGGACTATGAAACATGTAAGTAGACATATGAAGTTCCTTAGTAGTTAAAAACATTTTTTTTAACACGGAGCACAAATATTCCATAGTATCTGTTTCTTCTCTAAATTAGAATCTGTACGTTACATGTCACTTAGGAGATGAAGCTGCAGACAGTGATGACTCAACTTGGTCTGAAGATCATTCAAAAGTTTTAAGAGTTCGAACATTACATATCAGTTCTCCCATCTTAGCAGCTAAGAGTCCATTTTTCTACAAGGTATTTGTATTCTAGTTTGCTGGTGTTCTTTTTTTTTTGGTAAGATTTATATAGGATTATTTATTTATTTTTTTTGCAGTTATTCTCCAATGGTATGATGGAATCAGAACAGAGACATGTAACCCTGAGAATTACCTCCTCCGGTATCTAATCAGTTAAATTGTGTAATCAACTTTGAACGGTTATTAGTAATTAGTGGTATATTTATGCTAACTCCGTTCTCTATGGAACAGAGGAAGCTGCGGTTATGGAGCTTTTGAATTTTATGTATAGCAATACATTAAACGCCAATACAACCACTGCGTTACTCGACGTGCTCATGGCTGCTGATAAGTTTGAGGTGGCTTCGTGCATGAGATATTGCAGTCGTCGATTGAGAAACTTGACCATGACTCCAGAGTCTGCTTTGCTCTATCTGGAGCTCCCTTCTAGCGTCCTGATGGCTGATGCGGTTCAACCATTGACCGATGCGGCGAAACAGTTCTTAGCTGCTCGTTATAAAGATATATCAAAGTAGGTACCCCTTAACTCTCTCACCCCCGTACTTTTCTTCTTTGCATGGCGTTTCTGTGATTTTTTTGGTGTGCTTTTGTGGATATATACCACCTTTTATTGATCTTATGTTCAAGTAAATTACTAAAACTACCCCTACCAAAAAAAAAAATAATAATAAAAAACTTTTTTTCCCTTTCTACCAGTGCATTTTGTAATATAGAAACAAATACCAATGAATTGTTTGTGCTTTTGAAATATACCTTTTTTGTTCTTAATAATGAAACTGAAGCTCAAGGGTATGTTTTGTAACTAACCCTTGTTTCAATCATTATGTCAGCAATAGTTGATACTCCATCCGTCCCAAAAAGATAGGCTTACGGTTATTTCATATAGTTTAAGAAAATGTTGGTTAATATAGTTAAAGTATTGTCTTTTCCATCTACACTCCCATGGTTTCCGTAAAAGTTAATCTTGGTAGGTGGATTAGTTTGATTTTAATATAATTAAATAGTGGTGTACATGGAAATGAAAAAGTAACTACATACTAAATGTAGTAACGACCTATCTTTCTGGGGCATCCAAAATAGTTTCTTGGCCTATTGTTTTGTGGATAGACCACGTTACTATCAGGTGTCCCACAAAGATATGCTTGTAACTACATTTAGTGTGTAATTAGTTTTTCATATCCATATATACCCCTGTTTAATTATCTTGAAATCAGACTACCCCATTTACCTAGTCTAACTTTTACGGAAATCGAGTAGACAATGAATGAACAATTAATCAGGCATAGGGGTATAAATGTAAAATACAATATTTTAATTTTATTAGCCAACATTTTCTTAGTTCGTGTGAAATAACTACAAAACTATCTTTGAGGGATGGAGGTAGTAATATTTTTTTCTATTAAAAAAATTACCATGATATTTCAACGATATCTGCATTTAAATTACTTTTTACATCCATTCACATATATTTACGGGTGTTTTTCTTGTGACAGATATCAAGACGAGGTCATGAAACTGCCTCTTGCCGGAATCGAGGCAATCCTAGCCAGCGATGATCTCCAGGTAGCTTCCGAGGACGCTGTTTACGACTTTGTCCTAAAGTGGACCAGGACTCATTACCAAAACCTCGATGAGCGACGAGAAGTCCTTTCATCCCGTTTGGGCCGCTACATCCGTTTCCCTCACATGACTTGCCGCAAGCTCAAAAAAGTCCGTTTCTGCAACGACTTTGACCACGATTACGTGACCAAATCTGTGCTCGACGCCCTATTTTTCAAATCCGAGTCGCCACATCGCCAGCGCGCCCTCGCTGCGGAGGATCCGACCTCCGCGGGCAGCCGTTTCGTCGAGCGCGCCTACAAATACAGACCCGTGAAGGTGGTCGAGTTTGAATCGCCACGTCAGCAGTGCGTGGTCTACCTGGATCTCAAACGGGACGAATGTGCGAATTTGTTCCCGTCCGGGCGAGTTTATTCTCAAGCTTTCCACTTGGGCGGACAAGGGTTCTTTTTGTCCGCGCATTGCAACATGGATCAACAGAGCTCGTTTCATTGTTTCGGGCTTTTCTTGGGGATGCAGGAAAAGGGTTCGGTTACGTTCGCTGTTGACTATGAATTTTCGGCGAGGTCAAAGCCCACTGAGGATTATATTAGCAAATACAAAGGTAACTATACTTTTACGGGCGGAAAGGCGGTCGGTTATCGTAATTTGTTTAGTATCCCGTGGACTTCGTTCATGGCTGATGATAGTCTTTATTTCATCAACGGTGTTCTTCATCTTAGGGCTGAACTTACTATCAAGCGCTGAGATAGGGCATGGGATGAGATTTTTTGTCTCTGGCATTTGTTTTGTGTTTTAGGCTGTAAAAAAAAGGGAAGAAAGGGTGATATAGTGATGGTAACATTTTGTAGTTGAGATATGTGCTGGTGAGAGTGTGCGGTGTACTAAACTGCACATCAGCCGATCAACACATTGCATGTTGTGTGAGTGCGCCGTTATGTTGTTGTATATATAATGTTGTACTTTTGGAGATGCCTCTGTGGTATTGGAATCTTGTTATGGGAGTGTTTTAAGAAGCTTCTCCTTTTTGGGGAGAGATTATTTTTGTAAGAGCAGAAACTAGTTGAGAATTACAAGTCCACAGTGCTTGCTGATAAAATTGGAAATTATTTAAGAGTCAAGTGTCTGTGGGTGATTGTAAAAGTGTTTTATTTGTGTGTCAAAGTTAACTCATAGCAGAGTTGGAAATTTAAAGAACTCATCTCTTGCTTTCAAATTCTGGTTATACTACAACGATTTTTTTTTCCCAATCTACTGCGTTTTTTCACTTTATCCTCTAATATATAGAATTTTGACAAATTGACTCCTAGTATCAGTTTTCTGGCAAAAAAGTAGCCGTAAAAGTTGTTTACGTGACGCAAAAAGTTAGTTATGAAGTCTCAGAGTTATGACGTCGATTTGAGTTGAAATTTTGCGTGATGACTCAATAAAATGAGATTAATCTAACGGAACTGAGGTTAGGATTTCAGATAGATTATCTGCGTCTCATGTGCCTGAAATTTCGCGTGGTGACTCTTAAAATAAAAGAGAGAAATCCAATGGAACCAACAACGATTAAACGAAGTACCGGATAATTTCACCGAAGCAATCTTTCAATTTTGTAATGCTTTCGAAAAAACTTATAAAATTTATTTTTTTTTATTATTATTATTATTATCATCATCATCTCATTAAACTCATCAAGCCCGTGAACTAAGCAAAAGGTAAAACCCAAAGATTTAAGCCAACGGCCCCCCGCATAAGCCCAAATGTTCCCAAACTTGTAGCCTGATTCGCAATGTCGTAAGTAGGGTTGACCTAAAAACCGAAATAACCGATCGAGACGAACCGATCGGTTCGGTTTTATGTAAATTCGATTCGGTTTTTGGTTTGAGAATTTCAAAAAATCAGTTAATTCAGTTCGATTTTACAAATGTATTTTGGTTCGGTTCGATTTTAACCGAAATATAATTAAAAAAATATATATATATAATTTTTATATTACTTATTGTTATTTTTTTATCAATTCGGTTCGGTTCAGTTTGGTTAATTCGGTTTTAAACATATTTTCGGTTTAGTTCGTTTTGCAATTTTATAAATATTTCGGTTTTCGGGTTTTGTGGTTCGGTTTTCTCAGTTTTAGACCGAATTTCGGTTCGGTTTGAGATTTCATGTAAAATTCGATTTCGGTTATTTCGATTCGATTTTCGGCCGAATCGACCGAAAGTTCACCCCTAATCGTAAATGAAATGGAATAAATTTATATATTTTTTGCGATATATTCACCGGAATAAAAATACGTATGTATGATAAATATTTTATATTATTATGATAAAAGTTAAATATCAATCTCCATTTTTATAAATAAATAAATATATATATATATAAATCTTAATAAATATGATAAATATCAATCACATAATAAAAATGTCCATTTTCCTGCATATTAAATGTTACTCTACAACTACAGCGTACACCGTGATGTATTCGGTAATAGCTGAAGTTCGACGCTACGAAAAAATTAACTTTTTTCCAACTGAGGACAAGAAGAAAAAAGAAAAAACAAAAAACAAAAAACAAGACTACAAAGTATAAAATGCACGCGGCACGCCTCTTAGAAAGCCTATAGGAATTGGATAAAGAGAAAAACCAAACCAGAAGAAAAAAAAAAGAAGAAAATCATCAGAAAAAAGGAGAGCCGTCCGGTCTAGGGTTTTTCAACTCCGCCGCCGCCATGCCGAAGAACAAGGGTAAGGGAGGTAAGAATCGCAAGAGAGGTAAGAACGAAGCCGACGACGAGAAGAGAGAGCTCGTGTTCAAGGAGGACGGCCAGGAGTACGCTCAGGTGCTCCGTATGCTCGGAAACGGCAGATGCGAGGCCATGTGCATCGACGGCGTCAAGCGCCTCTGTCACATCCGTGGCAAGATGCACAAGAAGGTTTGGATCGCCGCCGGCGATATCATCCTCGTCGGTCTCCGCGATTATCAGGTTTATTTATTTATTTTTATAGATCTCAAGCGTTCTGATTCTCCTTGTGCGCCTGAATTTTGTGTTATTCGATGAGTTCGATTCTCAATTATGATTTTGGCACTTTCAGTTTATTCAGCTTTTCGTTTGATTTTGTGCTGTTGAATAGCTATCTACGCTTTGAGTATGTGTGTGCTGTCGAAGTAGTTATCTGCAATGTTCTGCGTCGTGATTTTATTTTTGTGATTTTAATTTGGAATTACTGTTTTGATGCTTTGAGTTGAGAATTTCTGTTAAATTAGAGAAAAAACAAATTTTTTCAATTAGTATTTTTAGTATTGATCTGACAATATGTATTAGAGAATTGTTTTTTTTTTTCTTTTTTTGGCACTGTTACTCTTAATTTGTTTCTGCAAGTGTTGTGATGGAGTTTTCTGGTTATCAAAGAATAAAAAGCTCAATTGTGTGTGAAATTTGAATTGTGATTTCATCATCTAAATTTTCATGCAATATTTGGATGATATCAGGACGACAAGGCCGACGTGATCCTGAAATACATGCCGGACGAGGCAAGGTTACTAAAGGCATATGGTGAGCTGCCCGAGAGCACGAGGCTTAATGAAGGTATTGCCGGCGGGCTCGATGAGGAGGATGATGGTCCTGGTGAAGATTACATTGAGTTTGAGGACGACGATATCGACAAACTCTGATGAGTCAAGGCCCGGCCTTGTCTTTAAAGTGTATTATTATTATTGCTTTTGGATTGTTATAAAAGTGGGAAATGGAAGGGTTCTTCTTATGTGTAATGTTTCGAGTCTGATGATGAAGCTGCTTTAATGCTTGGGTTTTTCATTTTCATGTATGGCTATTTTATACTCTGATGCAATAACAGTGATATCTATGCTTTAATGCTATCCGTGTTCTTGGTAAAGGTTCCTTGTATTTGTTAGACTAATAATAACTGAACATATCTCGAATTTGTTTTCTTTTATTTTATGGGATCATTGGTCCTTCGAATAATACTCGGTAGATATCAACTTGTAATGACTACCAACAAATATAAAATGTGCAAGAGTGGATGTGTTTACTAAAATTAATTGAACATTTAAACATAAGTTATTTTACTAATGATATAATTGAAGTTTCTGATTTAGATTTACATTGAAAGTAACTTCAGAAATATTGAGAAGTGTTATATAGCATGTCAAAAGAAACGATGACAAAAATTCACAAGCACATTCAATCAGGATAAGTTTTACAATTCAATTACATACATTTTTTACTAGTTTTTAAGAAAATTAAATCTCAACCCCAAAGCTAAAACTTCTTTAACCTTTATTTATTTTAAACGACAAACCCCGCCCAAATCGCACTAGGTGTACAAATCCCTCTAGTAAACAACGCAGGGTTTCATAAAAACAACAAATTAGAAGTCTTATTCAACAAAATGTGGAAGCATTATTCGAATATAACGGGTAAAGGAAAATAATAAACACGTCCTACTCTAACACATAGCAGATGATCGCTCTTATACATCATAATATATAAAAGTCAGACCGATCCGAGGTTGAGATAACAAATTTAAGGGAAAGGTTTCTTGCAATGCCATTTATTCTGTTCCAGCAATCTTTTTCTTTATTGCTTCTATGTCTGATGCCAGTTCTTTTCTACTTGACTGCAACAATCAAAACATTAAGAATTAATTATTTGCAAACAAGATCAATGCACAATGGTACTAGTATATAACAACAGAAGTCAAATACCCTGCAATTATGTTAGTTATCTATCTACAGCTTCGAATTGTTTTTATAGGTTAAATTTTAAAAACTAGACCTTAACTTTTAGAAACTAATATCAAAAGGGTATTTGTAATTTTCAAAAATAACCGGTTTCATTTATAATTAGACTGATCTTTACGAGTATTTTTGTAATCATTCTTCTTTTTAATATATTAAACAGATTTTTTGCAGTATCATTACAATCAGACAAATATATTTCGACGTCATACCTTGAAAAGAAGGTAACGGTATACAAACCATCCAGTGTATCCAAGCCCAACCAACTCCATGATCTTTGGAAGCTGACATAAATTGCATAAAAAAAGTGCCATGTGTTAACAAAAATATATAATAAATAAAGAAAAATGTATTATAATAGATGCACTCATGAAAAAACACAAAAGCTCACTTGATTAAGAGAGTGCTTGCAAAATTGATTTATTTATGTTTATTTATATTTTAATTTTTTCCCCAGCTTTTAACTTCAATTTTGAATATAAGTGGAAACAAGGACAAAAGCTTAAATTTTTTGAAGAACCTACCAAAGGGACTGAGTTAATTGCACCGACAACAATGGAAGCTAACCAAACCGAAACAATTGCACCACCGCCATAAAGAAGCACGGTCGACTTGTTTTCAACAGCATCCCACTAAAAAACAAGAGATATTAAATCAGCCAAGATGATAAATTATAAAGTGGTGAACAATTTGAGCACATTTACCTTTTCCTTGAGGTCTGTAAACAATTCATTGGTGTCAATGGAGCTTTCGTCGGATGACGAGGCCTTGACAAGGAGCTGGGATGATCTTCTCGACTCTGATACAAAAACGGCATCACTCAATTTAAATAAATCTCAATAAAGATGAAAACAAATAAATAAATTGCCCTGCACTACTGCAAAAAACAATTAGTAGCATCAAGAATCTCTAATTATTAGCATAAGCGAATAATCAACACCCAAGATTAGTAGTTTCCAAAAGATAACCCTAATTTTGAATGCCCATGTCAAAAAAGGAAACTTTTTCAAGAAAGATTGCAAAAAAAACTTAATTAAGTACATTCCACCCAACCAAGAAACTAAGGTCACTACAAAACCCAAGCTGCAACAATACAATTTTAAAGAATTCAATTAAACACATAAAATGTAACACAGTTAACCAGTAAAATAATTGAAGAAATCTCATTTCACAGGTCAAAAAACCTGAATACCCTAAATTGCATATACTAAATTAAATGGAGCTAAAAAACGTGTACCTCTGAGCAGTTTGAACGGAGCAGGAGGAAGAGAGGGACGTTGAGGTAAGGGGCAAAAAACAGGGCCGTTTCTGACCGCCGGGAGGCGGTGCATCAACACGGCGGTGGCCGCCATCGAAGTGGAAGCTGCCGCTGCCATTTATGGCTGAAAAATAATATAAGATAAATTCAAACAAAAGTCTAAATTACTGAAACTTGATTTGATTTCTACAAAAGCGAAAAAATTGAATGTTATTGCTATTTTGCTTAGCCTTACTTTCTTTATCTCTTCAGGTTTTGAGGATTATTTGCAGACCTATTTTTTTCTTTTTTTTCCTGATATCCACATTATTATTCGGGGTCAATGGTGAAGTGGTTTCAGTGGTTGACACGTGGATCAACTGGGCTTCCTGATTGGTCCGCTCTCTATCTTGAAAATCTAGTTTGTTTTGTGAAGTGTCTTGCAAATTCGATGTTATTCAACTTCTAAACCAATAAAAATGTTTCTAATATTAGAATCTTAGTTACCGAGTTTAAGTACAAATGGATTTTTGTAATGGCAAAAACTTGTTTACAAATCTATTGCTCTTTTTTTTACTTACTAAAATATAATTTTACAAAATATTTTTGAAATACACAATTTGACATATTACTTTTTACTAGTAATTCTCTGATGAAAAAGTGGCCAACAAAGTTGTATGTTCTATTTTGTCGCCCGTGAATTCATTGGATTTCTCTATTTTTTTTTTTTTTTTTATATTTTAGGTAACCATGGGAAAAAATATATTACATCTGAAGGCAAAAAATATATATATTTTTTATTTTTGTAATGCACAATATAATATGTATTATTTTAATATTCCACCTATTATTTCTCACAAGTGAGTGATTGACTTGTGTACTTATATTTAATAATTATCAAATTGTCATTTAAATATATGTTAATCATCCATGTAAAAGGACTAATAAATGATATGCATGAAATGGAACCGAAAATCCGATGATTGATGCCAATAGAAACGCCTCAAGAATCATACATGGTCTTAAAGTTGAATCAATAGGAGTGTCTCAAAAATTTTACATTGTCTTAAAGTTGAAGATCGAAATTAAAATTATGAGTAGATTTTCTTGTGTAATAGTGCATATTTTGTAATACATTTTATATAGAGCGTATTAAATCCTATTTCTCCTGGTTTGACTTAAATGATAAGTTTGTCATAGTTTTTTTTTCTTGTTTTTTCTCCTTTCCAATTAATTCATCATGGGCCAATTCCATGTTCCTATTGTAACCTAAAGCTCAAATAAATGGGCTTTTACTGGACTATCTAAGGCCCAAAGGAATGGTATGAGCTGCAGCCGATAACCCTAGTTTGTCTCTCCTTGTGTTGTAAATCGACTGTTGACCCAATGAGAAAGTGTCTATTTTGCCACAAATTTGAATATAAATCGTCATCATATAGAATACTTGCTGGCTCGATATAGACCCACTACCTAAATTAATTAATCTTTCTATTAAAACCTACCTAATTTAATTAATTGATCCATATATTAATGACATCAACATAATTTAATTAGTCCATTGGTAACCTGAGAAAGGACAAGAATGCCCTTCAAACCTCAAAGGTAGATTTGTTTTAAAGGTTGATTTGTTTTGCTAAATTGAAATCGATTCTCTATCAAACGCAGTGCTGTTACAACCCCTGTGATTTTCGAGTTCGAGTTCGGCTATTACTCGAACAATGTTCGAGTTCACTCATTTATTATTCGTCTAAAATTTTGTGTTCATTCGATTATTTTTTTTTTTGCAATTTGAGTTAGACTCGTTTAATTAAACGACATTTCGATTTGTTCGAACAATATTTTCTCATTAATTTTTTTTTTATAAAAATAAAATATAGTAAATATAAATAAATAACTCTATATATAAGTATGTTCCGAACATTCGATAATGTTTACGCGTGTTAGTTCGATTAATAAACGAGCCTAATTTTCTATTCGAACTTAACTCGATTATCAAACAAACGAGCATTAAACGAGTATTAGTTTTTGTTCGAACGTTAACAGCACTAATAAAACGTTAAACTCTTAGATTTTTATTTATCATCTACACTTCTTTTTTCTTTTTTTGATGACCTGTGCTTTTGAAAAACATCAATTTAATTTTAATGCATTAATCAAGAGAAAAATAAAAAGAATGTTAGTAAATAAAATATATATGTATGGATATAAAGTACACATAACAAAATTCTAGTTTATCTAGATATAAGAAGTGGTGTATTATCAATAGTCCAACTAATACAACTCACACTATTTCCATTAAACAAAGCTCATCAACAACTAAGAACAACTCAAAAGAAGCTCTTCCTTTTCTATCTTTATTTCATTCTTCAATTTCTATTATTTTTATTTTACTTTTTTTTTTTATTTGCAAGTACTATCATTCTAAGGTGGCATCCTTGTATCCTAATTCTCACATTAAATAAAGTATGCAACAACCATAATAAAATACAAGTCCCATCCTCTTTCTATCACCAAAACATATGCCATTGCTGCATATTTTTCTGCCACCTCCAAACCCCTCTAATTCTGATCACATCCCTTCAAAATCTAGCCATTTGTTCCAAAAAGATCATAACACGAATAATTATTCGTCCAAAACTCGAGTTTATTCAGTATTTCTAGTTTTATCAATTGCCATGGCCTCATAAGTCATAAACTTCAAGAATCGTCGCCATATTGCTGATCAATCAAGAAAAACGCGACAAGGGGTCGATTTTTTTGTTTCAAAAGATTGAATTTCTTTTTAGAAGATCATTGCAATATTCAAGGTTTGATTATTTCATGCATATAAATAGCATGAGTTCTACAAGTTATGGCATATTTTGATGGGTACTAATATAAGTTGTCTCGTAATTAGGATTATATTTTGTGCATTATTTTGGCCACATATTCAAGCATCACAATACTACACACCACAAACCTCACTAAATTCTTTTCTTTATAATTATGCATTAAGGAATATTGTACTTAGGCCTCGTACAGGTCAACTGTACAATGTTTCACTTCCTGCAAATTTTTCGGGCATCGAAATTTCGATCATTCGCCTCCGAACACACAGCCTGTGGCAAAAAGGGCTTAATTTAAGCACTTTTCAAATCCCACCAAGAACATTGCCATGGCCTTTCACAAACAGAGTTGACTTCTTGTATCAAAATCTAGGCAATTGGTCAACGTTCTATTACAATGTCCCAAATTACACATTTGTTGCTCCTGTAATAGGCCTTGTAGCCTATGATGCGAACACGAGCTCGATGGAACGTGGGCTTATCGAGCTTAATTTAACCCGGGACGATCCGATTATCGTTCGGTTTCAGAACATGTTGCTCGATAGTGATGGGAGAATGAAGTGCGTAAGATTCGGCACGAACGGGACGTTGGAATTTACCGAATTGACCTTGGGGAGTTCTTGTGTGGCAAGGGGACATGGGCATTTTTCAGTTGTTGTGCCAAGACAGAATGAGGAGAAAAGGGAGTTCAAGTTTAAGTGGTGGATTGTGGGAATTGTTATAGGAGGGGTTGTGGGGTTAATTTTGGTAATTTTGATTGGGGTTTTGGTGTACAAGTTTATTAAATGGAAAAAGGTGTGGAAAATGGAAAAACATTCTGGAGAAAGTGAGGCTTTGGGTGCAATATGGATTGGGAATAGCAAAATGCCTACAGCTTCAGGTATCAGAACACAACCATCATTTGAGGATAGCTATGTTCCATGATGATTTAATTCCAAGTTTATTTCTTTTCTTTTATTTTTATTTTTGGTATTATTTGCAAGTGAATATATAGTCTTTTTGTTGTTCTTCTCTGTTATAGATGAAATGGAAATACAATTTTTGCTCTAATATGCATATATTGATTTGGACTGGAATGGCATTTGTAAGTGTTGTTGCTAAATTTTGCTGTTTATGTCTTTGGAATGATTTTCAACGTGGATGATTACAAAACTACCCCTGATTTTTTTTTTGTCTAATTACCAAAATAAAACAAAAATAAATAAATTCAGTTTATGTTTAATGGTATTCCAAAATACTCCTTTGTGTTTCAATTTTCTTTTTAAAAAATACCCATCTCAATTGGTGCAATTTATAAAATTAAAAAAAAAAAAAGTGTTAAGGGGGCAATTTGTAATATGTAAAGGTGCTATTTTTTTATTTTTTATTTTGTAATTAAACTAAATTCCAAAGGTAGTATCTATAATTAACCCTTTTCTGCAACCACTAGTCAATAATCCTTGTTAGAATCTCTTGCAATAAAGAATGCAAATGCCAACAAGCAACAACAACCGATGGTCCTCGCACATACATACTTTGAGACTTAAAAAAGGAAAAGAAAAGAAAAAGAAGATATAAAATCACATTAAAAAAGAAGAAGTATATGAAGAACCTTGGACTAGTTGTTAAACATACTTTTTTTTTTCTTCTCTGTATTGTGCTGGAAGCATTATTTGAAGTTTGCATCCACCTCAAATATACTATGTTGTATATTTGGATTATACCATGAATTGCAGCTTTGCAAATTCATTAGTATAATAAATAAATAAATAAATAAATATAAAGTGTGAAGAACAAATCATCAAATTTCAAGAAAGGGCAATAGGCCAATAATTGGTTGTTAGCATGTTGCTTTCTCTTGAAACATAATCAAAACAATCCCAACTCAAACCATTATTATTCTTTTTTTTAAATTTCCGTTCATTTCTATAAAAATCAATACTTTTGAGTTTTAAAAGTATTTAGGAATAATATAATTATATATGTTTTGAACAATTGATAATAATTATAAATAAGAACAATAATTTATTAGTTGATCCTATTAAGACCAATCATGTTTTTTTATTGTTTCCTACATTGGTTGAGAGAAAATGAAAAAAGGTCAACCAATTGACCGAATATCACAAAACTTGTGAAGTGAAAAAGGAGGGTCAAAGCAAGAGCCATTGAGAATAGCTTGAGCCACAACCTTGTTTGCTGCTTCAGTAGCATGAATCCCATCCCAGCTTACATAGTTGTGAGGATCATCACAAGCTTTGGCTGTCTGATTATGTCCATTTATCCATTTTGTGTTCCCACAAAATATTTGCTGGTCGAAATTGTACGGATCGCCCCCATATCCACAGCACGCTTTCAGCCCGTATTTCAAACCTACCCATTAACAATAAATTATTTTAAAAAAAGTCAAATAATTTTTATTTGATTTTTAAAATTTTCATAATTGTTTTTTTTTTTAAAATAAATTAAATATACTAGAAGAAAGCATTATTATACCATGAGAAGTGGGATGTTGGAAAAGATGAAGCATCACAGAATGGATATCTGCATATATAACATTTGCATCTGGAATATCTTTTCTTGTCTGTCTCAATGACTCTTTGAGCATAGAATTGTATTCTATTACAGCATTGTTGTATGAAATCATGCATCCAAAAGAGTCCAAGTCTGAAATTGTATGAGGCAGCTCAACCAAGAATGATGGGTAGCAACCTATTGGTGCTAAATTAAGCACCAAAAATGTTCGTCCCCCTAATAAATATATTTCCTGCAAATTAATTCGAAATCAC
This sequence comes from Phtheirospermum japonicum, assembly GCA_014905375.1. NCBI lineage: Eukaryota > Viridiplantae > Streptophyta > Magnoliopsida > Lamiales > Orobanchaceae > Phtheirospermum > Phtheirospermum japonicum. Next base: position 23,324 of record BMAC01000246.1, on the reverse strand, counting down.
ACTTTTAAAGTTGAGATTTTAGGCGTGTGACGATTTTGCCCTTATTCGTAAATAACTTTTTTTTTTTTTTTTGTCCTATAGTGGCTATCTAGACATTTTTGAATAAGTGTAGTTATTATTTATAATAAACTCTTAATTAACAAAATTGATATTAAAAAATGCATTGTTTTATTACCTTGATGGTGCTAGCAATTTGGGAAACCACTTGAGGCAGATATTGCTTCACCCCATTTATGCCAATATAGGCTAAGTTTCCAGTGAAGTCATTTTGGCCAATATAAAATGTGTAGAGGGATTGTCCGAATATGTCTGGTGAAGGGAGGTTGACTTTTCCTGCTGGAAAAAAGATTTTGACCATTTTAGCATGAAAGTCAAGATTCAAATCAAATCAAACCAATCAAGCCCATAAATTAAGGGTGTATATATAATTTTGCGAAATAGCTAGACCTTTTTTTTTTTTTTTAATTAATTGGCACATACATACATACCTGAAGAATGAAGGTCATCAACTTGAACTTTAAAATGCTTCATTTGATTGAGCTGAATGGCAAGTGAAAAAGGGCTAACACCAGTGACAAACAAGGATGTATGTGGCAAACGAACGGTTGATGCCAATGTTGCAAAATTGGCACCATGTCTGTAATCTGATCCAATGGACTGCAAATATGGGCTCAAAAATGGTAGCCCTAGACTCTGTGCTGCATTCACAAAAATAATAAAATGAAGAGTTTAGATAATTAAAGATACTACTTAAAGCAATATCATGTAGTTATAAGTATGTTCCTTTTTTTTTTTTTTTTTTAAATCAATAATTTATAATTTAGATTTTCACACAGAAAAACAATAAAATTCCAAAATTAAATTCCCAACTTTTAGAAACCACCCACTAATGAGCCTTAAGGCCATTGTGTGAAGTACTGCAAGTTGGGCCTATGGGTTTTGTTGACAG
>BMAC01000246.1:10539-20619 GCA_014905375.1 Phtheirospermum japonicum | reverse complement strand
GGTTAAAAAAACAAAGAATAAAGAACTTGAAATTAGACAAATAATCTTGCATCAAAATGGATGATTTTCACTAGGCTATACATAGTTATTTTGTAAATAAGTGTTTTATTATTTCATGATCCATTTGGGCCCATAAATTTGGCTAATGAGTTTTCTTAACTAGCTTTGTTGGACCTTTAACAATTGGGCTAATGAGTTTTCATCATAGGTAGCACAATCGACTTCCTTCGACTTGAAGCACATTGATTGAGCCATGCGAATTTGCAAAGTTAAGTAACTACACCTTTTGTCTATTGCGATCCACAATTCTTAAATTTTTAATTCGAAGCTATGGTAAATGCGCATGTGTTATTGATGATGATCAAATTAATATAATATATTTCTGCTTTATACACATCTCATGACTAATTTATTATCGAGCCATTTCCCATCCTTGACTTTCCACATCTCATTCTGTTTCAGATTATAGTGAGCTTCTTTAAATTCATCGAATTAAAGAAAATTAATCAATGCTCAAAAGCTGAAAGCGATTCAAGAATTCAATTTGATATCTTTTTGAAAGTGGAAATTTGCTCAAAAGACTTATAATGGAAATTTCTTTAGAAGAGTTTGAGATGGCTTTGATCTACAAAAAGATACGTGGCGTCTTCAAGATCTTTTTGAAGAATGTCATCTCTGACGCTGTCCCTTACATCGAGCGCGCTCGTCACCGCCAGATATATCTGACGACACAGGGAACCTGCGTCAGAAAATTTGGAGAAGGCGATGGGCGACAAGGGCGTATTTTTGAAAAAGCCCAACGAGACAAGCGACGTCATTGACTGCTTCTGTGGGATCACATTGCAACTACAATATTTACCTGTTCAACAATTTCTGAACTCTATTTATCTGTCAAGAATTTTATCATTTGATTCAGCTCACAGTGAAATACATACACTCAACACACGTATGAAATAACTGGCATTATCATCACTAATGTCAATGACTTATCATTTGTGTTAAATCTGATAACTTATTCAACAAGATAAAATAAAAATTTTGGAGCCCGATGCAGGAGCCCAATCCATAGTCTTATTTCTTGATTTTAAATCAAAAATAAAATAATTGAGAAAATGCATTTTTATTCATAATATAAAACAAAAAAAAAATTAACCTGTAGAAATTCTCAGCTCAACAAATTGGCAAAGGAAAATATGATAAAATTAGATAAATTACTCAAGCTCTGCCCAATCAATAAAATCATTATCAAGGAGCCAATAACTAACTAATGAACACAATCAACCTAAATGCCTAATCATATAAAAACTATATATAAAAACCAAAAACTGAAAGTGGGTAAAACACATCAACAATCGAAAATAGAATAACATGATATTTACTTGGCGGTGGGCTTGGTGGCTTCTCCAAGTGCCTTAACAGCGATGGCCGACGCCAATGAACAGTGGTCAGCATTTCTGTGAGAGAGAGAGTTGGGGAGAGAGTGTGAGAACGACGACGGATTGGAAAAAATGATTATGTTTCTTTCCCTTTTTTCTTCTTTTTAATTAGTGTCATTGGGGTGGGGCGGGTTAGCGAGCGGGTATGTGTTGTGATTTTAGGTGATTTCGTACCTTCAGTGTGCGAAATCAATTTTTTTCCCATGGTTTCGCACTTTCAAGGTGCGAAACCCATTTTCATTTTTAAAAAAAAAATTTATGTGATTTCGCACATTCAAAGTGCGAAATCGACTTTAAAAAAAATAATTTTTTAATGTGATTTCGCACATTCAAAGTGCGAAATCGATTTTAAAAAAAAAAATTGTAATTTGATTTCGCACATTGAAAGTGCGAAATTGGTTTTAAATATATATATATATGTATGTATATATATATATATATATATATGTGTGTGTGTGTGTGTGTGTGTGTGTATGTAATATGATTTCGCACATTCAAAGTGCGAAATCAATTTTCTAAAAAAAATAAAAATTTTAATGTGATTTCGCATATTGAAAGTGCGAAATCAATTTTCAAGAAAAAAAAAAGGTGTTTTACGTTAGAAATTATATATATGTGTGTGTGATCACGGGTATGTTGAACGCGTTAATTCAAGAATCTTGTATCAGCTTTGTGTCCCGTACCAGCATGCAAATGTCTTTCACCTCTGTGTGTATCGGCATGCAAACGTCTTTCACGTAACAGTGTTTCTAATCATGCATTGTTCTCTATTTATTGTTGCAATTCATTCATTCATTATATCATTCAGCTTCAAAAAATTTTTTATCTCATTTTCTCTCTACATTAAAGAAATTTGGATTTGCTTTACTCCCCATTTTAATTCGAGAAATAATTCAAGGTAATGTTTATTTATTTCTATCTTTCATATTTAAATTAATAGTGACATATTTTCTTATTTTAGTTTTAAAATAAAATTTATGGCTAGTAAAATTATTGTTTAGTTAAATTGTTATGTATAATTTTTTGATAACTAGTTAAATTGTTCTTTATAAATTATTGGTGTAACATGTATAATATCTCGTTTATGAGAAATTTGTTCACTGTTTTAGTAAATAATGCGAAAATGCATCCCATTAAATGATTCTTATAAACTATTTGTTAAATTGTTATTTATATTTGTGAAATTGATATTTATATTTATTCTTGCATTATATGTTCATGTATTATAAACTTAAATTTGATAGGTTATATTATGTATTCATTTTATTACAAACTTAATTTATTTGATTTGTAATAATTTATCATATTTTAAGGATGGCTCCTTGTCGTCTTCGGGTCATTTCAAGGGCAGAAATTAGTGGAGTTTAGAAGTTTTATGATGACTTTCTGTTGTACAAGATGAAGCCAAATCATTCAATACCTGAACACTATTTCGCAATGCTCAAAATGTGGGTTCACATGCTTTATTTAAAAGCCTATAATTGCCTTAAAAATATTGACCGTAACCACTTAACACGGGGAGTTGATTGGTTAAATACTTCAGACAAAGATTATTATGAAAGAGGCATACATTTGCTGTGTGAGCTACGATGTAAGGGTATGAAGTCAAATGGTCCTAATTTGATGAAAGAGTTAACTCAAGATTGAAAAAAGAATATTGGGAGATCCGCCATTTTAGGAATGAGTCATAAGTTGGGAAATGATATTTTCCAATTAAGAAAATCCCCACCTTCTACTTACCCATGGCGAACCAAGTCAAGTGTAAAAGATCATTTGATGGATCCATTTGCCCGTATTAAGTTCAATGTTGGTTCTCAATTTAAAATTTTTAGAGACATTGAAAGATTTGAAAAATTGCAAAACTACCGGCGCACGAACTTAGAACGGGTTTTTGGATGCTTAAATGAATCACTTATTATGATTATTTATTTTTTTTCTTTCCTTTTCTTTTTTCTCTTTTATGTGTTTTTTAATTTATTGTAAATCTTCTTGTTTTTATCAAGTTTGAATGAACATAATTGTATGACTTTTAATGTAACCAGTATTCTTTATTTATGATATTTTAGTGGAAATTGATGTGTTAGCTTGGATTTTTCAAAATGAATCATTTATAAACTTTGAATATTGGATTAGATTTTTAAAACAATTCACTTACACCATTGGTTTTATCCACCACCTAGGTATTCCCATAAGGAAAAGAAAAAATGAGTTCCAATCAGCCTAACAATGTACCATACTTTGATTTCGAAGAAGACTTCTTTTTTTACGATACAAATTTAACCGAGTGGAGCATCCATATGGATACTAAGCTGGTTGACGACCTCCGTGAGAGTAAACTCAATGGTGTCTATGATCCTAGAAGAGGATTACACGATAATATCACATGGATCCTGTTGGACAAAATCAATGTAGCGTTCGGGAAAGAATTCACAATGGACGACATAACCGCTCGAGTTCAACTTCTGGAAAAACGATATAGGCATTTTCATATGATGTTGGGAAATGAGCATTGTACTTGGGATCATGAGACCAACAAATTGCAAGCGCCGAAATGGCTTGTACGTTTTTGGAACGACGTGGCAGGGGATTCTGAGTTTAGTGCTGCATATCTAAAATATGGAGAACCTTTATTCGATTTGATGGATCAGGTATTCAATAAAACTATTTAAGTTGCATTTGTCAATTCCACAATCTCAAAGGAAATCTGCCATTACGAATGTGATCACACATCTAATATCAAATTATTGTAATTGTTATATTAATCTTATTGTATTTTAATTTGAAATAAATTTTCTTGTAATTTTAAGGCATTATTATGATGTGCACTTATTGTTTTTCTGACGCAGATAAAGTTCATTACTTCAGTTTTCAGTTCATATGCTTAATGTGCTGAAAAACATTAAGATTGATCAATGTGTTGTCTTGTCATCAGTAGGGTTGGATAAATATTAAATAACTAAAAAATAGAAGATTACACATTTTATTAAATAAAATACAACAAACGTTACAAATCAAACATTACAAATTAAAAGCTGCTTCCATCTCCTTCTGGTCATTCTGATCCCATTTTATTACATAATATAGTACTAACACATTGAGATGCATCAATTGAAAGCTGCTTCCATCTCCTTCCACAATGGTGGCATGTCATACGAATAACTGTGTGATGCATCATCACCGTATTCCTATATTAAAAAAAAAAATAGTAATTTAAATTAAACCAACACAAACCACATAATTATTTATAGACAGATAAATTGGACTTTACATAGGCTGGAGAGACATTGTTATTGATAGTGGTATCAATACAGATCAGAACACGTTCTTCATCCAAAAAAATACCATCCTCAGAAAGTCTTGCCTTCCACCAACCGTACCTTATCTCCATTTCTTCAATCCGGTCGTAAGTTTCTGGAGTAGTGGGTGAAAACATGAAACGACGCTCGAGTATGTGTTTTACCTGTGGGACTCTGAAGATCCTATATGCTTTTTTTGCACCTCCTTCAACACCTTCTTTCTGGGAGATGAAAAATTCCAAGATGGCTTTCTCCATCTCCATGGTCCATGGACTGATTGCAGGATCATAGTAATTATTGTTTATTCTTAAGACATTTGGATGATTTTCGTCGAAGTTAGCCATTATTAGCTGGTATGGTTTATACTTCTGGGTGGGTAGTTTTTTCAGTGCGTACATATATATAGATGCGTAAAATACGTGTTATGTGTGATTGTGTTGTCAACACATGCATAAATGAAATGCAGCTTTGCCAACTACTCAATCTGTGCTATTGTGTTGTCTACTCATTTTAATAATTTCACATCGCGTATTTTTATGAATTGCGTTGTCTTGTCATCTGGTACACTATGTCACAGAATACTGGAAAAGTGTTGTCCACACACGCATAAATGAAATGCAGCTTTGCCAACTACTCTATCTGTGTTATTGTGTTGTCTACTCACTTTAATAATTTCACATCGCGTATGTTTATGAATTGTGTTGTCCACACATGCATAAATGAAATGCAGCTTTGTAATTCTATGTTGTTGTGGTTGTTTGTTTGCTTTATATAGTTGATAACTATCGAATGATAGAAACTTAAAATAAACCACGCACTAAGAAACTTCAACACACTTAAAAGAAAATTACACAATACGAAAATAGTTGAATTAATACAACATTATTAGTGTCGAAGATGTCCTCCTATGCCACACCTCGGTGACTGAATATATGCTTGAGCACGAAGATAGTAGGGATGTCCTCCTGGGAATTCGTGTCCTTGCGGGGAGTCAGTTGTATCAGAGTCACTCAATTGCACATTTTGATAACTTCCCCTAAACCCACTGTTAGGAAATGGTATGGGGGAAATAGATGTCTGTACACTGGGACGTTCAAAACCACCTATGTGCTCTTGTACAGCTGTCGGATACCCCAAATTCATACCAGATTGGAGTAATCCAGTAAATGAGCCGTACTCAGCTGGCTCCCCCATGGAAGGCATATAGTATCCTGGAGTGCTGGACACACCGAGGGGCTGTGGGTAGGTCGAAGTTGATGGCCCTTAAATTGCATTGAATAATATTAATAAGTATGTATATTTGTCTCTACTGATTTTCATCAAAGTATTGAGAACTATATTACCTGGATAATATTGATGCGTGGACGTGGTGGCACCCACGGCGTATGAGGAAGGGGGGAGGCATTTGAGTTGTGCGTGTATGGGATCTCTGCCTTCTGCCACCTCTAGAAGTTGAAGTGTGTTATGGAACAGTCTCGCAAGAAGCCGAAAAAGGTGGTAGCGGAGGCAATTGCAGGAGTTGTCGCATTTTTGTGGATTTTTTCATAAACACATGTCGTAGTCGATCAATAGAATCCTGATCATCAAGGCTAACATCCCGAACAGTGGTCCACAAACGATCAAAATAGGAAACCTGAAATTAATTAAACTACCATTAAATAATCTCTCGAATTGCATATATGAAAACATTTAAAATTTAATAAGGACAAATGTACCATAGCATTTCGGGCTGCACTATCCACAGGCTGGTACCCATTCGTCGCGCGGTAATTATATGGAGTAATCCTACATCGGGTGATGCGATCGTACCAATCATCATATCCATCGCATGTCGGTCTACCATCACCAATAGGAATACCTTCGAACGCAGTTCGAGCCGCATTTTTCCAATAGGTCACCCAAGCAGAGTGGTACTCTGGCCAATCAAATCTGGACCGACCTGCGCGAGTAATGCCATGTAGTACTGATTGTTCAGAAGACACGTGTTCAGGTATGTCTTGGCGCATACCAAATTGTCTCAGCACTCGATTCGGGAGGTGGAACTCCACTACAAAAAAATTGATCAAAGGACACTTAACTTTACACAAGTCAGTGTGGCAACGTGTCCCTAGAGATGCAATATCGACCGACCCCATGTCATATGGCTCCCACACAAACTAAAATTTATGAAATGATACATTAGGCACTACAGTGTGTGAACTTAAAGAATTAAAACATTAGAAATGAATATAAACCTGGTGCGGTAATAATTTGTCCAACATATCCCGAATAATACGCAATGAGTGACTCGCAGTATGTGTGAACGTGCAGAACTGCATCCAACGTGCACCATAAGGAGGCAAGGGCCAAGCATCCACATCTTCTTCATCTACAAATAGACAACCTAGTGGAACTCGGGAGCACACTCTGTGAGGAACTACCGTGGTAATCCGAGACCAAGCCCATATCCGTAGTAATAAACATGGTCCCCCAGTCACACACTTGTCGGCACTTGATGCGGTGTATAACTCTCGATATAAGATAGCCAACGAGGCACTAGCCCAATTGTACTTCCTTGCTCTGTTGAAATCCTCCAACAAACGTAGGTGCAACAATGATGCAGAGTCACCCGTCGAGTCAGGCATCACCATGCCTGTAAGTAGAGTCAGTACAACACCTCTAACATACTGGTTCACTATCATCTGATCTGTGTCATCGGTGATGATAATCCCCTGAAAGTGTCTTCTAATGGCTGTAAGCAGAAGACGCGATGTGCCCCTGAAGTCTCTTACTTGTGGACTAAATCCTAGGAATTGTTGGCAGTATTGAACCCAGTCCTCCTTCGACTGACCAAAGTCTATAGCTATGACAGGCCTCCCTCTCACTGGTAATCCCCATATAATGGCAACATCCTACAATGTCACCGTGGCCTCATCGCATGGAAGATGGAAGGTATGTGTCTCAGGTCGCCATCTCTCAACTAATGCAGTGATCAGGTGAGGATCAACATCTATCTAACCACACCGTACAATCCCATAAAACCCAAGAGGGATTAGTGCCTGTAAAACCCATTTGTGCAATGGGTTTTGTTCTCCCTGTAAAGACCACCAAAAGCCTAATCCATGCCTGACATTGAGTGTGGCATCTACTATGTCATCACTCGCTCCTATTAAATCCTGCGAACGATGCTCGTCCTACGCAGTTAGAACCGATGGATCTCGTGGACCGTACATCTCCGCCTCTGTCATCCTAATAATAATAATAATAATAATAATAATATTATTATTATTATTATTATTAATCATAATAATAATCATAACAACAACAACAACAACAACAACAACAACAACAATGTATTAGGTTTATACCAACACACGGGGTATCAAATTAAATTACATAGAAACTACATAGGTTTGCATAGTAATTACAAGGGGCACCCAATATATTACACACGCATAGAAACCTAAGTTTACATATGTTTTCACAAACAATCAATTTTAATTTTATTTCAACAGTACGAGATTATGACTAACAAAATTATAAAATTAAATCACCGGAATCGTGACGAAGATGCTTGGTATTGTTGTCGCTCACGTGTAACAGCCCAATCCATTGAATTGTGTACCCTTGTAGTGACGTCTCTTCCACGTCTAATGCGAGTTCGCCTGGTTGGATCGTGGACTAATTGAAATATTGCATCGTCCCATTCGTCTTCATCGGGAAGTGGAATGAACTGCCCCGCATATGTACTTGCATAAGCGTGTGTGCTATAATATGCTTTCATGAAGTTTGCTGGGTTAGTGCCAACATGCTTACAAGCTTGCATTGCATGAGCACAAGGTATCCCATCACTAAGCCATTTCCCGCATGAGCATTCTTGGGTTGTTAATTGCACCTTAAAAGTCTTAGCACGACGAGTACCGGGTATCAACATTGTCACATCAGCAATTTGCATTTGATGATGATAGAATTGTACGGCTCCGTATAATGCAAGTCTTTGTTGTTCCTCATACTGCTCCATGATTTGACTTGGATACAGTTGATTCCTACTCAACCAAGCGGATCCATTCACCATTTTATCATAGAAAAATTTAACAGTGCGAATGAAGGTGAAACGCACTATGGCAGTAACGGGCAATCGTCGAGCACCCTTTAAGACAGAGTTCATACACTCTGATACATTAGTAGTTAGAACTTCACAACGTTTCCCAGCATCACAGGACAATGTCCACTTTGTCTTATCCATCCGCTCCAAGTAAGCATAGGCAGGTTCTGATATCTTCTTAATCTCTTCCATCATCTTTCGGAATAACACTGGTGAAACTGCTGCTCCGGCAATCCAACATAAATCCTTCACTTTGACATTTTTAAATTGGCTATGAACATTGGCACAAACATGTCTCAAACAAAAGCGAGGAAACACCCTAAGTGGTTGGTACTCAGCCATTTCTCTAGTGCAACTGATAATTCCTGGATGACGATCTGATATGAAGCAAACACCCTGTCTACCCTGAATAATGTGTCTAGAAACCAAGACCATGAAGCAATACTCTCTTCGTCTACGATTGCGTAAGCTAAGGGTAATAGTCGTTGATCTGCGTCTAAGGTCACCGCGATAAGTATCTTGTATATGTACTTTGTGTACAGATGTGTACCATCCACGCTAAGAACGGGCCGACAATGGGCAAATGCATCAATACATGGTTTGAATGCCCAGAATACATAGTGCATCATTTTGACGGCGGAGTTCTCAAGGTTTTTGTGTTTCCACTCAATGATTGTTTCAGAATTATATTTCTGCAAGGCCTGCATGTACTTGGGTAAAATTTGACAAGAAGTCTCCCAAGTACCATAAACATTCTCACGTGCTCTTTTCACCGCCTGCCATGCTTTGTCATATGTAATATCATAACCGTATCTATCCTTTATCATTTGTTGGACCAATTTAACACGATAAGATGGATCGCACTGCACCATGCCCACAAGAGTGTCAGCAATAAAATCTCTATCCAGGTTTCTGTGACCTAAATCAGTTGGATGCATCTGGCATTCGTGAGAAGGCCCTAATTTGGTGATCTTCCACATAACACGTCTTTTGCTGTAACTCGCCCTCAAAAACCAATTGCACTGTTGAGAAGACACACCTGGCGAACTGGACTTACACACAACTCTCCACACTTTTGGTGAGCTTTCCACCACTCTAAACATACGTTTCACCCATTTTGCATGATAGTCTTTCACCGCACTCTTCAAATATTTTTGGTCCCTAAAAGGCATTCCCTTAGTCAGGACACCTTCTTGAAAATCGTACTCTTTCACCGCACTCTTCAAATGTTTTTGGTCCCTAAAAAACATTCCCTTAGTCAGGA
>BMAC01000245.1:1477628-1519711 GCA_014905375.1 Phtheirospermum japonicum | reverse complement strand
ATGCATAAACAACTAATCCTATGCATCGCATGTATTAATCTACTCGAAAATAATTTATTTTGAACAATGATGTAAAAATAAGAAGAACGATATCAGTCCTTTAACGATATTTATATCGGAACGGGACGCCATACAAGTTTTAAATACGTAACAACAAGATTTTTATTTTTATAATTATAAAAAAAATCAAAAGTTGTCATTTTTAACTCCCGTGTAACGCACTATTTTCCATATATTGAGTCTTAAGAGTGTAAAGGGTTGAAAAAATTTTGTTGCAACGAAAATGATATTATTTCAATAAGAAAACTAATGTATATTATATTTTCTCCATTTGTATCGATACATTATATGCTCATATCGTATCTATACCTGCCATTATAGCACATGAAAATTCAGGAAGCCAACCTTATATTTAATTACCTGTCATGCAACCCGACCCATAGACCAAACTCGACACCCTTACGATTGCTAATATGTATATTTTTTGGTTAATTGATATTTATAATAAACATTATGAATTTCTATTATTTTTCATAAATTTTACATATTTTTGCATTTCTTATATTTGCCCGCGAAATCGCGGGTTTTCACACTAGTGTGTGTGTGTGTATATATATATATACTATATATATAAATGTATATATATATATGTGTATGTATATGTATACACACACACACACACACACACACACACACACACATATATATATATATATATATATATATATATATATATATATATATATTATATATATATATAATTAATTTTATTTATTAATAAAATTGTGTTATATGTTAGATGCCTGGCAGGGGGTGCGCATAATCGTCGGGTTTCTCTCGTCTCATCATCCTCGGCACCCCTATGAGGATGACGATGATGACGCCGGACTTGGATGATACTGTTCCACCTACCCTCGTCTGATGAGGCGGGGGCCCAGAGCACGCCCTGTACAGAGGTCAGGAATACAGGGATCGAGGTCTTCGTGCTCGAAAATAGGTAAGTAATATTTTAATCAATTTTGTTGTGTGTGCAATATATAATTTAATTATTTTACATATATTTTAATAAATTTATTAATTTTTAGGTTACGAAGTTTGTCGAAGTAATTGCCGACCTATTTGAGGACTATACAAGAGTCTTGTATCCACCCATCAGGGTGGAAATTTGAGCACATCCCGGACAACCATCGTCAGAAGTGCTGGCCTCATTTTTGGGTAATTTTGTTTATTTATATATTTTGTGTTAAGTAAATTGATTAATTATTTTATTTAATTGTATTTCTTTTGTAGCGATTGGTGTGGTGGGACAAAGGTATATACGATGAGAATGCCATCAGGAGGGCATTCTATATAGCTATGCGGGATTCTTATAAGAGTCGTATATACGAGTGAAAGAAGGCGTATCGATTAGATGGGACGATACATTCTTGCGTAGGCGAGACGAACTGGAATAGATGGTTGGTGGAGTTTCAGAAGCCTGAGGAGGTAGAGAAGTCTGAGAAGGCCAGGCGCAATAGATTGAGCGAGCCTGGAGGCCCTCAAATTGGTATAGCAAAGTACCGAGGTGGGTCTATGCCGGCAAATCGACAAGCCGCCGGAATTGTAAGTTGATAATAATTTTATATTTTAAGTAATTAATTATATTATTGAACATGTATAATTTTATATTTTAATTAATTTATCATATTATTGTAAATGTATATTTATAGACAGGCTGCTCGGACGGGTACGCAACCCGGTAACTACGACCTTCTTCTGAAGTATTATCTAAATCACGATGGCACATTTACGGGTCCCAAAACTCAGAAGATAGCTGTAAGTTTATATATTATCTATCTGAGTTATTTAGTTTAAAATCTGTTAAAAGTTGTTTATTAAAAGTAGCTGAAAACTTTTATATTAGGAGGACTACGAGAGGGCTTTGGAGCAGAGGCGTGCTGTGTCGTCTGATGATAGCGGCACTCATGTAGACCCAGACGATGTCAATCTAGAGGTTGTTGGGAACAAGAAGGGTCGACGCCATGGACTTGGATGCTTCGGGAATGCTCAGAAGGGCAGTACTTCTTCCACCACCACCGCCGATGTTCGTCAACTTCGGACGTAGCTCCAGTCCTAGCAGACACAGCTTGAGCTAGCCAACCAGGAGATTCAGCGGATCCGCAAGGAGCAGGCGCTGGAGATTCAGAGGATACACGATGAGCAGACGCATTCCCAGTTGGCGCTCAGACAGCATACTTAGGACGTTGTTGCCTTGGCCATGTCTCGTCAATCCATGTCTTGCCAGCTCTTACTGATCCGACATCCGATAGTGATAATGATTAAATGGATGTAGAATTCTGAATTTGTTTATACTTTTGAATATTTGAATAATTTGTTTTGATTTTAGAATATTGGATATTTTATTTTGTAATTATTGGATAATTTATTTTGGATTATTTAAAACTTTTTTTGTTTATTGTTTTTTAATTTAATTGTTTTTTAATTTAATTATTCATTAATATATTACAAAATTGATAATAATTTATTTTTCCTACTGACGGGTAAAACTGCCGGGATATTTTATGCCTTCCTGCCGGTCTATACCGTCAGCAATGCTAACGAGAAAGTGACATGTATTTTTACCGTCAGTATTGTTGACGGACTTCTAACCGCCAGGAATACTGACAGCCTAATCCGTTAGGAAGGTATCAGATATTCCTGGCTGTTGAAATCTGTCAGGAGTACTGACGGCCATTTCCTAACGGCTTTGGCCATCATGAAAGCCGTCATAAATCCTGACGGGTGCACGTTTCCGTCAGAATACTATAATTCTGACCATGAACATGCTGACGACTAATATTCGTCAAGAGGCCGTCAGTGTTTAATATACTGACGGACTCCTAATGGATATGGCCGTCTGCATAGCCAGACTTTTTTATAGTGATTGTTATGAAGTGTCATATCACAAGGCATGACAAGGTTTGCAACGAGCTCGTGAAAATGTGTATTGTCGTGGGAGCAGTCGGTCTAACATTTACCAAAATATATGGAGGCCTTGCAAATGTACAACCCAGGGACAGTAGTCGAGTGGCTACAGAAATCTTCTGGAATACCCGGTGTACATATGTTAAGAATTATATTTTGGGCATTTCGACCATGTATCGAGGCTTTTAAACATTTTTGCAAGGTGATTAGTGTTGATGGAACCCTTTTGGTTGGAAAGTACAAGCACATGTTGTTAATGGCAGTTGCAGTTGACGCAAACCAACAAGTCTTGCCACTAGTATATCAGACCGACATGTCGGACTACTTAGTGCACTACAACAAGTTCCGACATTCTCTTCTAACATTTTTTTTTTACGACATGTATCTTTTAACTTCAATACGCATGCCAAGTCTGTGAAATTGAAGGATATGTGTTTCAAAGATGGAGCAGAACCCAGAGTTACAGTCTTCCATAGAATAATGGAGAAGATTAAAGCCATTGATCGAGATGAACACTATCCCACGACGACGGAAAACACTGTGGCATCCTGACGACCAACATGTCCTAGCGCATCAATAGAGTGATGAAACGCGCTAGACGACTCTCAATAACTACTATCGTCTGAATCACATTTGCCCGAAGTGTACAAAGTTTTTATCAGCGCTTGAAAGATGCGACAAGAGTCCATAACATGCAATAATTTTGGCCTGAAAAGATATATGACCTATTCAGGTCAAGACAGAATTCCGGGACATCTTACCACGTTATGGGATATAATTGGGCGGTACAAACGGCCGAAGTTTCCGCGCGGGTCAATAGAGCAGTTCGTGCTCGAAACTTTTGAGTGTCCTAGTCAAGCACAGAATGCTCTTGTGGTAGATGGGTGAGCAGTGGTATTCCGTGCTCTCATGCAATAAGGTGTGCACTGAATTCAGAGTGATTCCTTGAGTTTACGTCCAAGATTACTATAACACTGTTGCATACCTACTTATGCACTCTGTTGGGGCTTTTGAACCATTGCCCGACGTGGAGGACTAGAATGAGACAAGTTTTGAATTGGTTCATGATCCAGACACTGGGAGGCAATGAACCGGTTGATGACTCAGGGGCAGTAGGATCCCCAATGAAATGAACAAACCACAAGTACGCGCAAGACAACATTACCATGCACAAGATGTGGCTAGCACATCACAAGGCAGTGGACATTCTAGTTCCAGGCACTGATGTTAGATAAGGCGATAATCTTTCCATGAGTCCGATGTTGTAATTCGCTAGCACTACTTGATGTTGTAATTCTCATTGCTATCTGAATTAATAATTGTTGTTGTATGAATTTCTCAAGTAATATTCATCTTGATGTTGTAGTTCGATTTATTTTTCTATTGACAGCGTATGACACTACTTGATGTTGTAATTCGCATTACTATCTGAATTAACAATTTTTGTTGTATGAATTCCTTATGTAATATTTTTTTGTTGTATGAATTTATTAACTCCTGCCACTTTTCATCTGATATTAATTTTGATCATTTATATGTATTTTATCTTGCAGATGGCATCACAGCTATTGGACCAACAACATTTACATAGATCGAGAAGCATTGCACGTGGTCAGATTGATGGGGTCCTGACGGTGAAGCGTGCAGTAGCTAATATTTTTTGGGATTTTTGTGACGAGAATAATGGTCTGCATCCTCGAGTTATGTCAGTGCTACATCATTGGGGTTTTACGGGGTCGCATGTTGTGGAACGATTAGCAGGCTGGACAACTATTTGATCATGGCACTGGTTGAGAGATAGCGCCACGAGATGCATACGTTTCATCTTCCCGTAGGAGAGGCGACGATCACTCTGCAGGATGTGGCTATTATTTGAGGTCTTCCGATTGAAGGTGACCCGATGATCGGCGATAGTGTAGCAGGGAGGATTGGGCTGATGAATTATACATTACATAGGCCTTCAGGTGGATTATGAGCAGAACATGAAAGGTGAGAGTCGTCTGAAACTATCGACATTGAGTGAACATCTCATAATCAACGACCCAAATGATCACACGCCACAGGAAGAGGTCGTGAAGTACCCTCGTGGGATTGCACTTTTAGTGTTAGGTTTATTGATGTTGCCCAGTACAACGAACAACTATGTTTCTGTATTATACCTATGTTATTTCGAGGATGATGGCATAACACTGGGTATTATTCGGGGTAGTGTTGTGCTTGTACATCTGTATCGTGAGTTGTGTTTAGCTTTGAACCCAGATAGGAAGACGATTAGTGGTCCGATGGAGTTGTTGCAAATCTGGGCTTGGTCCCGAATCTCATCTATTAGACCACAGTCCACGGGCCTTAGTCTCGACCCTCATCGAACCATTCACATTGCATCCGAAGACGTCACATTGCCCGTACCACCGTATGGTGTTAGGTATAATTTTTAAATGTAATACTAGCTACGCATCTATAAGTAATCATTCCATTTTAATAACTTCACTTGAATGTTTATGCAGATGGATTGTAGAATATAGTCATACGCGGACCGTTAGGAATGCATTACGGGTATTTCGGGAGTCACTTGATTGGCTGCATGAGCTAGAGGTAGAGTACTGGATAAATTTTGGTTATATTTATAATATGGTGAAAATTGATGATCATTATTGAAATGTGCAGTCGACATGGGAACCCTATGATACTGGGGGGAAGATGTTTGAGTCTAAATTGGATGAGCGAGTGTACACTGATATGCTGGTCAATTGTCGAGATCCAGTTTCCCAATCAAGTGACCCGACAATTCGGTATACATCAGAGTATACCAGTTTATGTGGAGGCATTGCATGGTATCTCCGAGCACACGAGCATCTCATTCAGTGGACTGTACGTCATCATGGCTGGATTCAGGCACGGTAGTTATGAGAGTCCATGAGGATACAAGGCACTCCAGTTCAAAGAAGTGCGGGAACGGCGAGCAGATATTGCAGATGGTATCGGTAGAATACATGTCGTTTCATCTCTCGTCTGGAGAGACATGCAGAGGGAGGATACCAGCCATCGGACGTCGGCGTTCACGAGGCCATTGTAATGAATCTTATTCACTTTTTCCTCGCTCAATGAATTTATTTATTTCTTAGATTTGATGTTCGACTTTCTGTATTTTGTAGGGTACTTGGAGTCAGCGACTCAACCGTGTTGTGTCTGATGTTCAAGACGATGATTTTGACTCTTATCATCGTATGCACAATGTGATCGAGTCAATTGCCGATGAGATGAGGCAATAACTCCGTATTCGTGGGGAGCTACGTGAGGATGCTCTAGATGAGCGCACGGCATACGCTTCCGGTAAAGGAAGAAGTAACATATCTGGCCCGTCCAGGAGGAGTATATCTCATGATGCTCCAAATGAGCGCACGACATATGTGTCCGGAAGTGGAAGAAGGAGCATATCTGGTCCGTCCACATCCTCTCATCGCGGGGCACCCGCAGCCGCACCCGGGCCACCACCAATCATCCATCATGGTAAATGTGTGATTCGTTAATAACTATTTTATGTGTCACTTACTTATGATTAATATTAAAATAATAAAAAAAATTCTCTGTTGAATGTAGATCTTGTTGGTCAATCATCGTATAACGAGGGAGTGATTACGTTTCTACATTTGGACCATTCGCACCCGAGTTTTATATTCCTTCATTAGTTGGGCAGTCGTTCACCGATCTTCTCCAGACTGATTATCCGTATATAAACCCCAACTTCTCACCTGCACATGGCATGGGCTTTTCGCGGCCACACTTTCAGACGACACTCGTTCCCATGCCAATTCCCACTGAAACTGCGGATCGTGCAAATCAGCATTAGGGTTTATATGTGGATGAGGACGCAGGTGACGAGCTAGTGCCGATTCAGGAACCACCATCCCCCCCACGAGAACATGATCACGACCTACACCGAAAGCGGTGTGACACGGGATCACATATGTGATACTATTTTGGTATTGTGTAATTTATTTTAATTGTGTTGAAGTTTTCTAGTGCGTGGTTAACTTTCTATTTTCTTTCGCTCAGTTTTTATCAAATATATAAAGCAAACAAACAACAATTAAATAGAAACATTAATATTATAATCTTTTGAGCCAGTAGTAGAGCTGATTTGGGCGAGATAAATAATAACACACCGAAACAACAAATGCAATACACACAGATAGAGCAGTGTCGGTAAAACAACATAAACTATTACACAACAAAACAACAAACGCAATCCACACAAATAGAGCAGTGTCGGTAAAACAACATAAAAATATTACACAACAAAATAAACAATGCAATCCAAACTGATAGAGTAGTGTCGGTAAAACAACATGCAATGATGTTCAACAGTACTTCCACTCGTAGAGCTTCCACTGTGGTTAGTAAAAGTACTTCCATTTTTGTGAGGAAAGGTTCCTCATCAAAAGAGTTGTAATAGCTTTTGATTAAACAATCTTGTATTCATCGCAACAAGTTAGAATAAGGGAAAAAACTTTTTACCCTTCAAACTATCACGATTTTCACAATTTACTATATAAATTATTTTTTGGGACAATCAGCCATAGAAACTATGCACTTGTTGCAAGTTACCCCCTAAAACCAGAAATTTAGTGGTTTTGTACACATCACCCGTTTTGATAAAGGGTACTTTGGTAATAGCACTCCTTATTTCTAATTAAATTGATATACTTTTATAAAATGTAATTATATTTAATTCCAAGAAAATGATATATCCAAGAACAATAACACAGCTAGATTCATCAAGAATCTTAGCAAATTCCAGGCTTTGATCTTTACCTGAGCATTCTTTTTCACAAATCTCCATAAATTCCGAATAAGAAACATAATCTCCCTCATTTTGCCTCAACTTCAATTTAATCTCTTCAAGCTCCGACAATTTAAGAATCTTCTTTGCATCCACCACCGCCAGCCCCACCCCCACCCCTGATCCTTTCCCTGGCAACATCGATGCCGCGGAGCTTCCCCAGAAGCTTTTCTCTGGTGGGGAGCAACCACCCGGACCCCGACGGAGCCGCGCCGCCGCGTGGAGATAACGCCAGAATATTCCATCGTCTCCGAGATAAGGTGCGAATTTGCTGGGCGCCGTCAAACGATTGAACACGACAGTTGAGGATTCGACCGCCATGGGTTGGCGAGGAAGGGCGGCGGTTTTTAAGGCAGTGAAAAGACGACGGGCTATCATTCAATTTTGTAGAAAATTGGGTATGAAGACGGGCTATCATTCGATTTTGAGTATCATTAATTGGGTATCATTAATTTCTTTGGTTTCTTGGAAATGGCGATTTCTTGAATTAATTGTCGCATCCGCCAGAAAATGACGATTTCTTGAAATCTTTTATTTAAGCAATAACAATCCAGAGAATTGGGTATCATTAATTTCTTTGGTTTTCTAGATTTTACAAGATTTCAAGAATAAAATAGAGATATTGGTGAGTGATGATGAAATTAATGCAAGATTTCAAGATACCCGAATTTTCTGGATTGTTAGGCCGGCGAGGGAAATCAAAGAATATCAAAATTAATGCAGAAATTAATGAAAATCCATGAATGCCCCTTGAAAACCGGATGACATGGAATAAAATCACAAAAAAAAAAGTGGTGTAAGGGGTAAAATACAACTCGCACAAAGTTCAGATGGCGGTTTGTCTAAAAAAAAAGTTCGTATGGTAAACTGTAAAAATTGAAATAGTTTGGGGGGCAAAAAGTTTTTTTTTTCCTTAGAATAATAATGAAAGAATCAAATTATTTGTAAAAATTAAAAAGAAGTGTAGAACTTACAGACATAAACTTTTGCATCTCTAAAATATGGAGAACCCTTATTCGCTTTGATGGATTGGGTATTTAATAAAAATTATTTGAATTGCATATGTCAATACCACAATCTCATTGGAAATTCGTCATTACGAATGTGATCACATATTAATATAAAATTACTGAATTGTTATTTTAATCTTATTTCTTATTGTATTTTAGTCTTATTCGATTTTAATTTTGAAATAAAATTTTTTGTAATTTTCAAACATTTTTATGATATGCATTTATAATAGTAGATATGTTTGCTTATTTTCCCTAATAAAAATTTAAAATAAATTATCAAAAGAAAAAACTTAAATAAATATTTATTTATTTAGAAATAACAAATTATAAAAATAAAAAATCTAAATAAATAAATATGTTTATTTATTTATTGATAACAAATTAGGGTTTAGAAATAAACCTCATCCGAGATTAAGAACTTTTTTTTTCAAAAAGGTTCGGGACGCGGGTGTCATTAGCGTCCCGCGCCCGGTAATTTTTTTTTTTTCAAAAATACCCGGACGCGTTTGACACCCGTGTCGCGGCCCCCAAATCTTTTTATTTTCAATTGAGCCCCCCAATTTTCTTTTTAATTAAAATGGTCCGGGACGCGTTTGACACCCGCGTCTTGGTACTTTGAATTCTTTTAATTAATTTAATGGGTGGGACGCGCCTGTCAATGACGTCCCGACCTAAAACTTCAATTTTTTTTAAACGTGTAATATTTTGACAATTTTAAATAAAAAATATATTATTTATTTAATAGTACCGGATGAAGGGGGAAAAGGGAATTAATAGAAGCTATATGATATTTTGAGTTTTTCAATTTGCTCCACTCGTTGTTGGGTTCGTGCAGGCACATGCACACGTGGCACGGTGCACGATTTTATGTTCTCTCTAATGTATTGGTCACTTTTCATTGTAGCTGGCTAGCTATCTTGCTACCCCGAAAACATTTTCAATTATTGCACAATTTTGCCAAAAACAACAATAAAAACAGGGTTCTTTCTTCATAACATATGTTTTGTTTGGACATGCACCAGTCAGTATCAGTAAGAATGTTTAATATAATGATATTTCATATTTATATCGATATGTACATAAATCATGATCAAGATCTGATTCAACGAACTGAATAAATTTGCCTTAGAAGGACGAACAATATTATTATAGATCACTAAAAGAATATTCTAAAAGGACACACGATAAATCTCATCTTTATTGAATAATCTCCCAGAAAATCAATTATTTTCTTTATTATTAATTTCATGCATAAAATTTCTTCATAAGCATCTTCCTCCATAACCTGCATTTCTGAACAATGCTAGTTTTACATCCTCAGAACTCACAAGGGATCGATGCTCATCAACCTGAAAATAGAAAATTTAACATTAATTGCAAATCAATACGAAAAATCACTTCAATAATTTTCAAATTGTTTACCTCAAAACAAGAAGCTTGCAGAGAAAAGTCACTAAAGCAGCTGATGACGCATTGCTGAATATCAAGGCCTAACGCGTCTAGCGTGCTAAGAGTGGACATCAGTAGTCCTGCTCTTGCTGCACAACATACCTCCACCTTTGTGTCTTCATTTCTTCTTTCTACATCAAACTATAAAATAGAAAAATTAATTAATTAAAAACAAACAAACAAACAAACAAAGAATTGATAGATCAATTAATTATTTTAAGAAGTAGTTATTGACTTCAATTACCTTTGGAGGGATCCTCACTTGATTAATATCCTTCAAATGGTCCGTACGATTCTCGTCATCTCGCAGCTTCTGAATCTTATCAAGAAGCTCCTTCATGTAATCAATTGTGTCTCCAAGTATCGATGTTCTATCCATCTGCTTAATTAATTCTACATTGTTAGGTTAGGTACCAAACAAGTTCCAAGATACAAATTAGATAATTATTTATTACCTTGCTGATTTTGGGGACGATTGATCGGAGCATGGAAAGTCGATCGTTTAGTCGTTTTCTTCGTCTCCGTTCGGCCATTAAGTTCTTGGAGGGCTGCCCATTTGGTTTCTTGGATTTACTCTTTTGCTCACCATAATTATTAGTAGTACCTACATTATAATTAGCAATGCCCATATCATTTTGTGCACCACTCGTTTCACCTTCGAAAACGTTGATGCATTTAACTTCTCCATTTTCCACGTCTTGATGGATTGCCATTGGCGGCAAATCATCGTAGAACGGACCGAATAGCTCTGACGAAGTTAGAGCATCAAGAAAAGGGAGGAAATTATTATTAGCAGCAGTAGTAATAGTAGTATCCTCGTACGGACAATTTGTTTCTGGGAAATGCAAATCTTGGGATTGATCGAAAGAATTGAAGGTCCAAGTGTTTTGGAAGAGTTCATTAGGAAAAGAGGTGTCTATTTTTGGAGCCATGATTAACTCATCTAAGAGACTGTGCTGAGAAAGCTCCATTTTTTATTCTCTCTCTAACTTTATCAAGTGCCAATGGCTTATACAAAAAGGGATGATTGATTTATGTTGAGGGTATATATATATAAATAAATATTCTCGTACAATTTTCTTTTGTTGGTTCGTAATGTTTGGGTCATTAAAGAAAATATTAACTTGCCTATAAAATTATTGTTGGATAATAAAAAAAAAAGGGTAAAGTATAAAAAAATAATTATCAATAAAATATCTATGACTATAAATGACTACAATTATTCATTTCGATAAATTGTAGAGTCAACGGTAATTGATCGGTATAGTTTGGGTTAGAAAATATTTTTTATTATGACCGGTATCCCTTGGATAATTGTAAAATTTGATATTATCGTTATTTATGTCGAAGATTTGCAATTTTTTTGTTGTGCGTATAGAAATTGGAAATAATTAATTAAATTGAGGGAGAGCGTTTGATTAGCGAAGAAGTTGTGAATATATTTTATTTATATGAAAATGTCAAGTTAGAAACAAAGTCATAAATCTCATGTATTTCTTGCTTTCAGTTCTGATCAAGTGAAGCAAATCAAAAACATAACACTAAAATTGGTTTTGTTTTATAATGTTTGCTCACTCCCATAAACTGATAACTTAACACCTAATACGGTATAAGATTGTCATGGAGTCTCCCCCATCTCTCCTCAAATCAAGAAATTCTATCTAACTTCCCGTTTATTATTATAGTTTAGTGTACTTTTTCCTTGTACCTTTTTTTTTCGGGGGGGTGGGGGGGCACAGTTGAGGTGAGGCTGCGTGTGAACTCGCTCCATTGCTTGGCCACCCTATAATATTTTTTTAAGGCCATTTTCATTAAAATTTTCAATTAGACAGGGCTACATACTAAAGTGATGTTGCCCTGGCCTAAAAGATTTGACCCACTAATCTGTCTTAAGCGAAAAGGATCGAGTTAGCATCATAGCCCCCTGTCAGCTTCTTGGGTTAATTATTTCAACCAAATAAATTATTGTGTATAGTTATTTATTTACACACATCTTTTTGTATTTGTATTTTTTCAGGAATGAATAACCATGCATAAATGTTGTTTAGCGTAGCAAATTGTACCTAGTTTTTTTGTTTTTTCCTTTGTGAGTATTGGCCGCTGGGACAGAAAATTAGTTCATGGTTTTGCTCGGATATATTTCATAGATTAATGAAATTTATACAGATCTCGAAAGATACCCAGATTTTAGTACTTTTTCTCTACCGCTTTAGATGTATATATTTTCAACGCCTTCTTTTAAGAAACGCTTTTAGTTCATAGATTCTGATTGCCTAGTTATTTAATCAACCATAGTGATTCTTTTTTCCAAGGAATTTCGACTACTATTTATGCGTACTCTATTGATAAGACATTAAATATTCACGTCACCAACATGTAGGTATATATGAGGATTTTAGTAGGTAAGCTTAGTAAGTGACCTCATTTTTTAGAAGGAGCAACCCTTTTGGGAGTTGGATGAGCTGTTTTAATGTGCGGTAGCGACATGTTTTGATAGAGCAAGTCTCCTGTGTGACGACCACATGAATCATTTATCATGTGACAGAACTCTATACCTATTCAGACCCGGATTTAGTCCATCAAATTGGGTCGCACTAAGCAGATTTATTGGGTTTGGGGTTCTGTCACATGACAGAAGACCCGTGTGACTGTCACATTTGAGTCTTTGCCGTTTTGATATAAGTACTGTTATACCATTTCGGCGTTGAGTGGTAGCTCGGCGTTGGGGTTGGGCTTCCTGATTTTGGCCCAAGGCTAATATAGTAATTCCCGAGAGTTCTATCAATTATGGGAATTTAACATATAGGAGGAACCCTGGATTGAGAATACTTCTCTTCTCTATATAAAAAGGACTTAGTCCTCATTCTTTCTTTCAAAATTGATTCTTTGCATCCTACAGTTTTTAGATCTCTATCACTTAAAAGGCTCTAGCCTATCTCGTAAGCCTTATCTAACTTAGGCATCGGAGGGCCTACACCGGGGCCATCCTCCGCCTTGGCTGTGTTTTGTTTTGCAGGATTTCACAGGTCGCCAGGAATCCCTTGGAGATCAATCAGGTCGCTGCACGGTTATTTGAAGTCATTCAAATCGCTGATCATATATATAAGGTCAGTACCCCCTTATTCTTGAAGCACCTATCTTTTTGGTCGCATCATTTACCATTTATTAATTATATCTACATTTGTTTCAAACTGAACAATGTTTTAAAATCTCCATCTAATTTCGTCTAATTCTCGTTGCACACTAGGAATTTGCTTATTTCCCTACGCATTCTTTTTTTCCAAGACTTCGGTATAATTCTATCTATATATACTCCAATTAGGCAAAGTCGTACTAAAATCTCCTATTTGTGTAGACACCATTAAAATCTGTCTAGACCTCGTCTAAGCATTAAATTCCTATTTACTTAATTTAACGCTGTTTAGATCACTGCTCAAAAGATGTTAGCTAATCCAGGGGTGGCCATACAACCGGATCCTCACTAAAAAGAAAATGAACTTAGCCATAATTGAACATGAATGTTATGGCACCCACGAGGGCGCCACAACATGGCATCAAATTTCGAGGTGACACACCTCAATGGACCTCATACGTGCAACCAATCACACGATATCACCTCAAATTGTGGCGCCCTTAAGGGTGCCATAACATTCATGTATGATTGAATTGCTAGAGTATCAAAATATATTAGAATACAAGGAAATCCAAAGTTATTATTATTTGACAGAGTTATTAAGAGTTCTAATATTTTGAGATGGAAGATCAGTATTATTATTATTATTATTATTATTATTATTATTATTATTATTATTATTATTTGATTTTCTTATTTTAGTACTAGTTGATTTATGAGTTTTTTTTTATTTGTTTCTCTTTTACAAGTTAGTTTCCTTATGTCATTATGATTCTAGGTTTTCTCAGTAGCATTAATAAGAGTCTTCATTATTGTATCAGGGTGGTTTTATTAATTGAATTGAGAATTACCTCTTACTTAAATCTTTATTATTTTTCTTCTTGAAGTTATATCGCTATGTGTTCGTTGTTCGTCTTGTTCGTCAAACTTCTACCTACATCAGTTGGTATCAAAGACCAATCCACGCTCTGTGAATCATGCTAGTGAGACAAAATCTTCATCCAAACGATAACGCATAAATCCGTCAACAAATTAAATTGTTTACATAAAAGATGGACACTCTCCAATCACAACTGCACGAGTTTTTCGATGTCATCGGTCGATTCACAATTGTCCATGGTCACGCGCATGGGGCAGACTGCGAAAACTATGCACGTGATGAGAGTGTTCATTCTTCTCCACATATTTCATGGGACGATGAGTATAGTGGCCCACCAGTTTTTGATAACTAGGTGAAAACACTATTTCGGAGATTTGTTACAATGAACCTCGAAGTTTGATGACAAGGATGGGGGTTATGATGTACCACCGATTTTCGATGAAGAACGGTAGCTACCATGAACCATAATTTTTTGTTGACTTCGATGAAGATATTATTTTCAATGTAGGCTACACAAAACTTCTAAACATAATGTAAAGAAGTATGTCAAGAAGAAAATCGGAATTGACATGCGAATTGGTAATCGTATACTAATATTAAGTTATGTGGAATCTAAGCAATTAATGAGATTGAATTTGCAAGAAGAGATGGTAATACCATTTTGCGTCAATTTAGAATGGTCCAAAATACTAAATTTTGTACAATGCACAATATGTTTGAGGACTTTTCATACGATGTCTACCTTATTACTTCGTCCTATCCTCTTCATGCTCCTCCATGGTTCGATAGTTCGCCTAGTTACGATCTCCATTCCGATTCGAGGACGAATCGTTCAATCCAGAGAGAATGATGGAGGATCGATATAATTGATATTATTATTATTATTATTATTATTATTATTATTATTATTATTATTATTATTATTATTATTAGATTTGATCTTTTAGTATATTAGCTAGTTGATTTAGGAGTCTTTTATTTGTTTTCCTTTTTCAAGTTAGTTTTCTTATGTAACAGGGATTCTAGGTTTTCTTACTTGTATAAATAAGAGTCCTTATTATTATATTCTGAGTGGTTGAATTATTGACTGAATTGAAATTTATCTCTTATTTCAAGCTTTATATTCTTCTTTTTTAATTTCTATCGCTTAGATTCTTTAATCTTGTTGAGATTTTATTCTTGACAATTATTCCTAATTTTTCTTTTGTAGTTATTTACCTTTCTTGGGCTCAAAATATATTAAGACGCTAGATTTATTTCCTAGATTGTGTTTAGGATTTTATTTAGTTTCCTAAATTAAGTTTAGAATTAGTTTACTTATTTACCAAGATTAGGATTCTTGTCTATTTAAGACAAGAAGTAGTCTTGTTAAAATACACGACTTGAACGCAGCAAGAACGAGAAGAAAAAGGAAGAATGACGCACGAACAGAAGAACACAAGCATGAGGAATACTTGAAGCCACCATCCTAGATTCATACATCTTTGAAGTTGCGTGACCAACGGAGAAGATCATCCTTTGTGGCGACAAGTATTTTAGTATCATAGTGTTGATGCTATTGTTTTCACATATTACTTTATACTTTGTATTTGATCTTGAATAAATTAAAGTAATATAGTTTTCAGGTTTGCATACCCAGTTTGTAAGCAAGTTTGCTTACGAATGAAATTTAAATTGCTGTGTTCTTTTAGTTTCGATTTATTCCGCAGCTTTTTATTTTTATTCTGTTTGATGTTAGTTTTGGTGTTTTAACACTGGACTTAACATCGATTTAGTGATACTTATTTCAACATCCATAGACCTACCAAACTTACAATTGGCATCTAGAACAGGTTACTTGACGTACTAAGTATACTGATCTTTATTTTTATATAATGCTATGGATGCTCAAGGAAACCCGCGACCTCCGATCCTTACTGAGGTGTCACATCAAGAACATTGATGAGCAAGCGTGGAGAATCATACTGGTTGGATGGGAAAAGCCACGCATCACTGATGATGATGGTGATACCATCATTAAGAGGGAAGAAGAGTGGACGGCCGATGAACTAGCCTTGACTAATTGGAACTCCAAGACCATCAACACTCTCTGTGGCTATGTTTATTCAAGCTACTATAAGGTGATCAAAAAGAGCGAGTCGGCAAAAGATGTATGGGATGCTTTGCAGAGGGTGTGTGAAGGAACTCTAGTGTCAAGAAATCAAGATTGGGTATGCTGACTGCTACTTTTGAGTCTATGAGGATGGAAGAGAAAGAATTCATCATGGACTATGCTATGAGACTCTCAGACATTACCAACGAATGTGAAGAACTTGGTGAAGTTGTGATTAACTCACGTCTTGTGGGAAAGTTGCTAAGATCCATCTCGAAGGAATTCAGCATCAAAGTGGTAGCTATTGCAGAAGCAAAGGACTCTGACGACTTAGACTTCGATTCTTTAGTAGGTTCGCTCAAGACGTTTGAGATGGAACATCTTGGTTCCAACTCAAAAGAGAGAATGTTGCTCTAACTTCCGTTGTTAACTCTGATGACGATGAAGATATTGATTAGAGAGAGCTACTAGAGAAGGTTGATGCTACCACACTTGGGAAAGAAGAAGTGTCTCTTGTGTCTCAAAGGTTTAACAAGTACTTGAAGAGGAAAAACAATATTGGAGGATCGTATTCAAAATTCAATCCAGAGACGCCAACACCAAAATCATCAGGGCGTACACTTGCCAAGTTCCAATCTTCACCTTTGGAATCCATAACCTCTAGTTTTCTAAAGCCCCTTAATGAAGTTCAATGTCATGAGTGTAAAGTTTGGGAAAATTATAGAAATGAATGTGCAAATACTCTGAGGAAGAAGAACTTGATTGCAAAAGAGTTCAATGAAGCGGACAACGATTCTGACACTTCTAAACTGTTCTGGATTTGTTTTCTAACGTTGTTTGGAATGACGATATTCATGTTGGTAAAACCAAAACCAACACCTAGTGCTTGAATGCAGAGTTTGAGGAAATACTTGACAAATACGAGAGGCTGAAAATTGAGTATGACGAACTATTTGCAAGCTGGGGCAAACAGCTGCTCAGAGTCGAAGCTCTTACAATCAAGATGGACAAACAGACTCACGAGAAGGATGATCAACTCAATATGATTATCAGGCAGGTTCGTCCCTCACTAGAAAAGGTGCTGAGCTAGAATCAGTGAAGACTGACTTGAAGAAGATCCAAGAAACCCTCTCGAACCTCAACAAGGGTAAGGCTAAACTCGACAAAATCCTGGAATTAAGTATACCTGATTCATCCAAACACGGGATTAGATACAAGCCTAACCAACAAATGCCAGAATCAAGCCAAAAATTGGAGAAGATCAAACGCCACAAGAAGAGAAGAAGACAATACGTGTGTCATCACTGTGGTGAATGAGGTCATATCCGACCATTCTGATGGAAGATTGTTGGCAAACAAAATCAGTTCAAAAAGGTCGAAGCTGACTGCTGAGTAATTCCAACTTCTGCTTCCACCTAGCAAACAAGATTGTTGGAACACCGAAAATTGCTACCAAATCAATGGCGATGTGTTCTGCAAGCTATCTCAACTGAGTGATGACGAGGTGTGGCATCAAAAGCTCAGATATGTCAATTATAAGATGTTGGGGTGATTGTCTAAGAAGGAAGCCGTGAATGGTATACCTAATCTCAACACTAAAATCATTTCAATTTGCGAGGCATGTCAGAAATGGAAGCAGGTCAGGGTATCCCATTCAAATGTGCAAAGTCACACTACATCAAACTATTTCGAACTTCTTCATATGGATCTTATGGGTCCTCTTGAAGTAGAAGTCCTTGGTGGTAAGAGGTATGTACTTGTTATTATAGATGATTTTTCTCGTTTTACATGGGTAGAATTTTTAAAAGAAAAATCTGAGGCTTTCGAAGCGTTTAAAAAACTTGCGAAAAAGTTGTGTGTTTGTTTTGGTGTGAGTATAGGTAGAATAAGGTCAAACTATGGAAAAGAGTTTGAAAATGTATCTTTTTCGAATTATTATTCCAAGGTAGGTATAACCCATGAATTCTCTTCACCATCATCCCCAACAAAGTTCGATAGTCGAACGCAAAAATAGGTCTCTTACAGAAATGACTAACACTATACTTATTTCAAATGAAATTTCAAATCATTTTTTGGGGGAATCAATGAATACTCCATGCCACATAATTAATAGGGTGTATTTCAAACCTGGGTAATGTGTTACTCCATATGAGTTGTTGTTGGGCAAAAAGCCGAATTCGAGTTATTTTTATATTTTTGGATGTATTTGTAATGTGCTGAATGATAGGAATCATCTTGCAAAACTTGATTCAAAGAGTGAGAAATGTATTTTCATGGGATATTCTCGAAATAGTTATGCATATAGAGTGTATAATCTTAGAACACGTTGCATGATTAAGTCGGTAATTGTCAAGTTAGATGATATGATTAGAGGAGTTAAACCTGCTGAGTACAATGATCTGGTTTATGATCAGAATCCTCAAGAAAATGTTATGGTTGGTATAGATGAAACTGTAGGTGAAGAAACTGAAGATGCGGGTGGTGACGGTACTGATGACATGACACCAAAATTGACACCAACTCAGGCTACTCGAGAATCAGACTCAAACTCAAATGGGGAAGATTCAGCTGGTCAGATTGACTTACTTCAGAGGGATATTCCCTCGAGAATTCAGAGGAACCATCCTAAGGGCCAAGTCATTGGAGATCTCGATGAAAGAATTACAAGAAAGTGACAAATAAATTTCAGAGAGATGGTAAGGTTTGTTTGCTTATCTACTAACTGTTCTCAAATTCGAGAATCTATGTATCTTTCCAAAACAGAACCAAAGTGTGTAGAGGATGATCTTATAGATTGGGAGATGATAAGCGAGAATTTCCTTTGAGCACAAACAACGGGACATCTTCGGAGGCAAATTGCAACCTTTGAGCAGTTGGAGGGAGGATTATTTCATGAAGCATGGGAGCATTACAAGACAC
This sequence comes from Phtheirospermum japonicum, assembly GCA_014905375.1. Lineage (NCBI taxonomy): Eukaryota > Viridiplantae > Streptophyta > Magnoliopsida > Lamiales > Orobanchaceae > Phtheirospermum > Phtheirospermum japonicum. The sequence continues at coordinate 1,500,421 of BMAC01000245.1, read as the reverse complement.
TTTTACAAGCATGCCCCCACCATAACTACTCTCCCGAGATGATTAATCAGTTTTTCTTTGATGGTTTATTGAACATGGGGAAAAGTGAGGTTGAAATAGTGGCAGGAGGAGATTTTGGAGATTTAACGGCCCTCGAGGCAAAACGAGTGTTGGAGAAGCAAAGCGAGATATCTAGACAAACCAATTCTCGGCCTCGTAAATTAAAGGTAAATGAGGTATCCATAACTGAAATAGATAAAGATGAAGGGGTTAAAGTTTTGGTGCGAGATGGTCAAACGATCAAGAAGATGATCAGGGAAGTACTTAACGAAGAATTAGAAGCATCGAGAGCCCCGCGAACGAGCTAAGCTTCTTCGAGGAAGACCGTTGCGACATGTGACCAAGGTGGATCTACCGAACATTTAGCGAATATGTGTCCAACCAACAATGTACAACGAGAGGACGTTAACACCATCTAGTATTTTTCGAACCAACAACATTCAGGGCAGAGGCTACCACCACCCCCAAACAATTTCCATATGCAGAGACAAGTGTCTACTAAAGCTCAAACAGATGATCAGTTACTGGTTTGGCAGCAGAATCAAGTAACCTAAACAATTAGAAACCGGGATGGCCTCGCGCAGTTTAGAAATGAAGTTCGAGATGAAATGAAGGAGATAAGAAAAGCTATTCTTGATAATTCAGCTGACCAAAGGAAACTAAAAATAATGATGGGTCAATTATAGGTCGATGTAGCTAGGATTTCAAACGAGAAGGATAAGCTTCCAAGTCAAATGGAGTAAGCTGTTAAGTTATAAGAAATTTAGATCAATTGTTTGTAATTGTTTGTAATTTGTGTAAAATTGTTGTGTAATTGTACTGGAAAATACCGAGAAGAAGAGAGGAGAAATGGGAGAAAATGAGAGAAATTAGTAGGTAGAAATGTTGTACTATTAATGCCTTTTCAATTCATACTGCTTTCCCCTATTTATAAACATAGAGGGGACATTTGACATAATAAACCCTAACACATAACAATAAGGATAGCTAATTAAGGAGTGCAAATAATATAATTCTGACTAGTAAGCCCAAAAGGCCCAACAGCCCTTTTATTTAATTAGTTGGGGTCCTTCTGCTTTCGGCCCAGCTCCACAACCCGCATGGCATTCCTCAACCCGACCCAGCGCCTTTTCTTCCCTTGCCTGCTCCACATCTTTCTCCTTACCCGTAATACCAAAAATTGAGGCTTTATCCTAATTTATCTTCTTTTCCTCTTCTTCTCCACCGATTCCTTCAACTCCGGCCGAATTAGGTTTAGCGGCCATAACAATACTCCCCGAATTTTCAAATCCTTGACCGCAAGGATCTAAAGTCAGAAACTTTTTAACTATCCATTTCGTATCCTCCCAAGAAGACAATCCCAAATTAGGGTTTCCCCATTCAATCAACACCTGTGCAATTTCTTCCCCTTTTCTGATTATGCTTCGTTGGCCTAGCAACTGGTGGGGAGCAATTTTGACAATCCCGTCGGAATCAATCTCCGGTAGCTTTTCGAGAGGTAAAATTTCTGACTTTAGCTTTCCTTTCAACAGAGATACATGAAATACTGGGTGTATCTTTGAGCTCGCTGGGAATTCCAATTTATATGCTACCCTTCCAATTTTCTTATAGTACCTGGAAGCTAGCTTCAAGTTCTTGCGGATATGCAGGGAGTTCTACTTATAAGGCTTCGATTTGAGGTAAACCTGATCCCCTACTTCGAAAGTTCTCTCTGTTCTTGATTTGTCTGCATTGGTTTTCATGCGGTTATAGGAATGCATGAGGTTTTCCTTTATCAATTTAAGCATGGTCTGTTTCTGTAGCATAAGGTCTTTAGCTTCTCCATTCATTGCATCCATGTAGGGTCCAGTAGATAGTAGGGGTAGAGTGTAGCCATACAAGGCTTGAAAAGGGGTCATTTTTAGGCATGTGTGGTAGTTGGTGTTATACCAATGCTCAGCAAGAGATAGCCACTTAGTCCATTGCCTAGGGTTAGTACTTGATTAGAGTAGATTTGTCATTGTTTTTATTAGTACTTTAGTACATTTTTCTATTTGTTTTTGGTGTAAGTTGGACGATTTAAGCTTAATCTCGTATTTTTATAATTCCAGCTTATTTTACCGCATTTTGATCGTAATTGATGCAAGTAGGTGATATTTCGTTGTTTTTCACCTTACAGCTAAGTAACTGGAAGAGTTTAACGCGTAATAGACGAGGTTCGATGTTCAAGAAGTGAAGAACAAGCTTTCCGGTGAAACGAGTAGCAAAAGATCGAGAATTAGAGACAGACGCGCAGTCGCGTCGACTGACGTGACCGTCGACGCCCCGTCGACGTGAGCCATGATCCGCGTCAGTCGACGCAGCGTCGACGCACTATCGACGCAACTTGCTGAAGCGTCGATGTCGACGCACTGTCGACGCTACTTGCTGAAGCGTCGATGTCGACGCACCCACCCAGTCGACGCGCACGCACAGGCAGCACCGACGCCGAGCACCAGCACGCATCAGTCGATGCACCGTCGACGCACCATCGACGCGACGGCCCAGAATTCGAATTTTAGGGTTTCTTGTGCGCCAAGACTTGCAATATCTATATAAACCCTCATTACTTCGGATTTTGAAGAGAAGACACGACCCCCTAGGGTATTTTAGCTTACAATAACAATAGTCCCACATCTCATAACGAGATTTGAAGACGGAGATCAAGGATCGAAGAACAACGCGTCCAAAATATCGAATTCGTGTTCGGGATTCAATCTTCGCCCAAGATTGACGTGCAACTCCGGAATAGCTGAAGCTTCTCATTGCTTTTAGTAGCTACAATAAGTTTTCTAAACTCTTAGTTAATTTAGTAGTTAATTTTAGTTTAATTTCTTAGTTTAATTCTTAGTTAATCTCTTAGTTAATTCTAGTTAAATTCGTTTAATCGTTTTATTCTTGATATTGGATATTGGTTTAATTTATTTATGCGATTTGATTTATGCTTAGTTATTCGTTAATCTTAGATTATTATGATTCGTTGCTTAGTGATAATTTCTTATGCTCATGCTTTTAGATTCGTTAATTAGATTTAATTTATGCTTGCGTACTATTGATAATTTAATTATAGCTCGTAGTTGATAATTTAGTTTGAATAATTAGTTTAATTAGTTTTAGTTTAATTATTACTTTAGTTCATAATGATCAATTCAATCTCTTTTAAAACCCCAATTGTACATGTATTTTACTTTAATTCGTAAATTGAGAAAAACATCTGAAAGACCGAACAGCTGCTTCCTCGAGAGATACGACTCGAGTCAAACTTATCACCCTACAATTACCTCGTACTCTTGCAAGCAAACTGACGTGTTTTAAATTAATTTATTAAAAAGGGGTGCACAAAAGTTTGAGTCAAAAATTTGGCGCCGTTGCCGGGGAAGCAACGAGTAGGAATTAAAGATGTTTTTCATTTTATTTTCTTTTTGATTTATTAGTTTATTTTTATTTTTTCACTTGGTCTTTTCATTTGGTACGTTGATGTATTGTTGAGTTTATGCAAGGAAGGCGATCACTTCAACGCGACCTTGTATCATTCATTAACAACATCCACCATTCAAATCCAACGAGACCAAGACCCATTTTTATTCCCGAGGATGATCCCTCTACAGCAACTGATTTTGCTTGTGATCAAGCTTCCGACATTATGTTAGAAGCAAATCCGATTCGAAACGGCGATTCACCACCGAGATCACCACCACGCCCCATTATTGCGAGACAAGATGCAGGGAGAAACGAGGAAGTCGACCAGCAGCAAAACGTAATCGGTCACCAACCCAACATGGCGGATATGAGGCACAACGAAGAGATGAATAACAATGTTATTCGCCAACACAACATAGAGAACGTGGCAATTAGGAATGGAGATTTTCTGCAGCATAACGCGTATGCTAACAATCAAGGGCACGTGAATGATTGGTTGGAGAATCAAGATCATGGTTACGAGCAAAATAATTTCGGAAGGAGATACGAGCGCGAGCACCATTACGCGYATGACGACCAMTATGAGAGAGCTAATGACCGAGTTAGGGAACCAAGGGGAGATCGAGCGCCTYGACAAYGARATTTGGYACGCCCGAAGGTTGTGCTTTATGGRTCTGCTATTGTACTTGGCCCGACTGCAAGGGAAGTAGAGATTAAACCGCATCAAATTAATTTACTTCCAACTTTTCACGGAAATGCCTACGAAGACCCTTTAGCTTTTTTGAACTACTTTATCGATGAAGTAGGCAGGTTTGTAGGTCATGGCCTAAATCGGGAGGAGATGCAAATGATTTGTTTCCCCTATAGCATGAAAGACAAGGCGAAGACATGGTTACTGTCCTTAGAACCAAGGTCATTAACTGATTGGGAGATGATAAGCGAGAAGTTCCTAAATCAATACTATTCGGCACAAACAACGGGGCGAATTCCGAGGCAAATTGCTAACTTCGAACAAGTGGAGGGAGAATTATTTCATGAAACATGGGAGCATTACAAATCACTCTTACAAGCATGCCCCCATCATAGCTATTCCCCCGAGATAATTAATCAGTTTTTCTTTGATGGTTTATCGCCCATGGGGAAGAGCCAAGTTGAAATAGCAGCAGGAGGAGATTTTGGTGATTTAACAGCCCGCGAGGCAAAACGAGTATTGGAGAAACTGAGTGAAAAATCTAGAGAAACCAACTCTCGACCTCGTAAATTGAAAGTTAACGAGATTTCCATCCTTGATCCTGACTTAGATGATGGCAAATTAGTCAAAGCAAAGTGCGAAGAGATATTTGAGGAGAAATTGGCAGCTTGGAAGGCCGAGCGGGCAAGCAAGGCCTCTTCGAAGAAGACTAATGCGATGTGTCACCAATGCGGATCTCCCGAACATTAAGCCGATATGTGCCCGTTCAACAACGAACAACGAGGGGACGTCAACGCCATCCAGCACTATTCGAATCAACAACATTTGGGGCAGAGACCACCACACATGCAAACACCTACTACAGTTCAGTCAACTGATCAACTTTTAGTCTGGCAACAAAACCAAGTTGCCGAAACTATTCGGAACCGAGACGGCCTCACACATGTTCAAGATGAAATGAAGGGATTTCGAGACGATATGAAAGAATTGAGAACGATGATGGCTGAAATGGCCAAAAGCACTCTTGAAAATTCGTCAGGACTAAGAAGATTGGAGTTAATGGTAGGACAATTGGCAACTGACATGGCATCATTGAAGAAGGAGAAAAACACTCTTCCAAGCCAAACGGAACAAGCCTCGGCTATTCATGTGCTGAGAAGCGGGAAAGAAGTGGATAACTGCATCGAGCTAGGAAAGGAGGAAGACAAGAAAGAGAYCGAGACCCAACCTCCGGGAGCAGTGAAGAAAAAGAAATCGACAGCAAGTGAAGACCCCATCGATTCCTTAAWTTCGCCTCCCAAGAAGTTGATTGTTTATGATCATGTTCCCTTCCCAAGTCGCCTACGTCCGGCCAAGGAGAACAAAAAATTCATGGAGCTATATAATTTATTGAAAAATGTCAATATTAACCTCCCTCTGATAGAGGTGATAAAGACAATGCGACCGTTTTTGAAGTTTTTCAAAGATTTAGCATCAAAGGAAAGGCGTTTGGCTACAAATCAACATGTGGCTTTGATAAGAGATGTTGGTGATATATTTAAGAAACCATTGCCACCCAAAGAGAAGGACCCCGGGAGTTTTTGCGTAACTATTTCTCTCGGGAATGGACAAACGGCAAGAGGGATGCTCGATCTTGGCGCTAGCATAAATTTGATGCCCCACTCAATTTACAAGGAGTTTGGCCTAGGACCACTAAAGCCGACCACAATGAAATTACAATTGGCGGATAGAACGATAAGGCTACCTTTGGGGATTGTGGAGGATGTCTTAGTGCAAGTTAACAAGCTAGTAGTGCCGGTCGACTTTGTCATTATGGAAGTTGGTGATGTACAAAGCAAGAACCGAGAACACACCAGTTTGTTAGGACGTCCGTTCATGTCTACAACGCGTACGGTGATCGATGTAAACAAAGGGAGGGTGACTATGTCCGTCTTAGGCGAAACGGCGACGTTTTCACTTCAAGATTTTCACAAGAGTCCTGCATCGTTTGTTAAGAACGATTGTTCTACTATCGATTTAGTAGATTCTTGCGCGAATGAGCTCTTGAGCATCGGCACGATTAAAGAGTTTGATAATGTAGAGGCATTTGATGATGGATTGCCCATGCGGTTTGACGTGCCTCAAAATGAGCCAATAGTGGAGTTGAGACCACAATGAGATCGTTTGAGGTTTGAGCCAAGATGAGTTGCAACCCTGCCATTTACGACGTTGGCCGCAATCCGGCCGTTTCAAATCCAAAAGGACGTGCCAACGGGCACTTGCGCATCGCAATTGATCACAATCATGTTTTGTTCATTTGTTTTTGTTTTTAGGTTTGTTCGGGACAATCTAGTCACGCGATCTAAGACGAAGGATAATTGCACATGCGTTCTTAGAGAGACTCGGCTATCGAATTTTCAGGGATGTTTTCTTATCTCCCATACTCTTATTTTGTTTAATATTTATGACAATCAGGAGATTGCCAAGTTTTTAGGGAGGGGGGTGGTTGAATATGGTTAGTGCAATTTGATGTCTTTTGTTTTGAAATGCATATTTTTTATGTGATTGATCGCTATTTCTACGCTTATTTGTGTTTGTATGGCTTGCCTGTCAAAGTTGACTATGTATGATTATTTGTTTTCGTTTTTGAGCGTGCATAAGTGCATAATTTTTCAAAATTTATTATTATATATTGTAAAATGGTACTTGAACGCAATTAATTTTGCAATACCTTAAAAGCAGCATCATTTCAAAATTATTTTCATGCAAAAAGCCAGCGAGTAGCCTGAGTGTTTATCATCTTTTCATGTGCTTGAATAAGTTTCAGTCTTGATATCTCTTTGAAACCGCTGTGTGTAGTCGACTTTGAACATGAAGTTAAGGCACATATAAAACCCTATTCCGGCCATATTCATAAATTTTAGCCACTATAAATTCCGAATGAGCCAATCATAGCCAAATATCCATACCTATAGCCTTGAGTGTTTTTGAGACGACCCCTACAACCCATTAGAAGCGTGGGGAAGGAGTCCGTATTTTATTGGTTATTTAAGTCTTGGGAATTTTTATTAGGAATTTATTATTTTTGTAATAAAAGACCACCATCCAAAAAATATAAAAAAAGGAAAAAATGACCCCATAAAAAAAATTATAATAAGGGGGAAATAAAAAAAAAAGAGAAGGATGGTGAGTCTAGTTGAATTTGTGTTATTCAATGCCTACGCGCTAATTAAGGCTTGTGATTTATTTTTAATTTTCTTATGAAGTCTAATGTTTAGAAGGCAAGAGTTGTGTAAGAAGCATGCTACAAGCTTCAATTGTACTTAAGTGGTTTGAGCTTTCAGTCGGTTTTACGGTTTGCGAGTTGAGAAATAGCCTATATTTTAAGGCTACGTTATGAGTGTTTAGTGAGGTTTTTCTTTTGTACGAGGTGAAGCTATTGCTTCGTGATTAGGTTGGGTTGAGTGAGTTATTGATCATGTTTGATCATGAGTTAGCCACACGACTTATATATTCCACACCCGTCCAAGAGCCTTGCACTACAATCCGTAAAGACCTTTTCTGATTCTTAGTTTTGATAGCACACTTAAGTTGCGATCGAGAAGAGATTGATTTTCGGTGCTTACTTATTGTGCATGTAATTGTATGATTTGAGTGTATACACGTTCCATGCAGAAAATACTTGAGTGCTTTTGAGCGTACTTATATATATTATCCTTCGTGAGGAAGCATGATTTTATTTTGAAGGGACAATGTAATAATGGTCAAGTGTTTGACGTTGCGTGACTTGTACCTATATTCTCAAAATTATCTATGTAGCAATGCATGACTCTTTGCTTGAACCTATATTCCAGCTTATTTTACCGCATTTTGATCGTAATTGATGCAAGTAGGTGATATTTCGTTGTTTTTCACCTTACAGCTAAGTAACCGGAAGAGTTTAACGCGTAATAGAAGAGGTTCGATGTTCAAGAAGTGAAGAACAATCTTTCCGGTGAAACGAGTAGCAAAAGATCGAGAATTGGAGACAGACGCGCAGTCGCGTCGACTGACGTGACCGTCGACGCCCATCTCAAGTAGTTCTCTAGGCACTGATTCAACCTTTCAGTTTGCCCATCTGTCTGAGGGTGGTAGGCTGAGGATAGGTTGAGCTGAACTCCCAGTAACTTAAATAGGTCCTTCCAAAATGCACTTGTAAAAATCTTGTCCCTGTCTGATATAATACTCACTGGTAGGCCATGCAACTTGTAGATAGTGTCTAGGAACACCTTAGCTATAGACTGAGCAGTGTAAGGGTGTGAGAGAGCTAGGAAGTGCCCATATTTGGTAAACCTGTCAACTATCACCCAAATTACATCTTTACCCCCTGACTTTGGTAACTCTTCTATGAAATCCATTGATATGTGGGTCCATGCTTGCTCTGGAATGGGAAAGGGTTGTAGCCATCCAGGATGGCCATCATGATCTGGCTTATTCCTCATACACACTTCACAAGACTGCACCATTTTAATAACATCACCCTTCATTTTTGGCCAGAAGAAAACACCCTTCAACCTCATGTAGGTCCCATTTATCCCAGAGTGACCACCATAAGATGATTCATGCATCACTGATAGTATGTGTTTCCTCATTGTGTCATCATGTCCAACCATTAGCCTGCCCTTATACCTGATAATTCCCCCATTGATTGTGTACTCAGGAAAAAAGGTAGGGCTTATACTCTTGCTAGCCAAAATTTTGTTACAAAAGGGATCCTTGGCATAGGTAGTTGTTACCTCCTGTACCCACCTTGGAACCACAAGGCTAATAGCCTCACAACTTTCCATATCTTCACCCCTCCTTGATAGTGCATCTGCTGCCCTGTTCTCAACCCCCTTCTTGTACTGCATTTCATAGTCAAGTCCTAAAAGCTTGGTGATCCACCTCTCCTTCATAGGGGACATAACTCTCTGATCCAACAGGTGTTTTAGGGCCTGTTGATCAGTCCTGATAATAAACCAATGGCCCTGCAAATAGTACCTCCACTTCTGAATAGCCATTAAGATAGCTAGGAACTCCATTTCATATACAAACAAGCCTTGACTCATGGGACATAGTGTTTTACTCATGTATGCAATGGGTCTCCCTTGCTGCATTAACATAGCACCCACTCCATACCCACTGGCATCAATTTCTAGGGTAAATGGTTGAGTGTAGTCATGTAGATCCAGGACAGGTGTAGTGCTCAAGGACTTCTTAAGTTGCTGGAAAGTCCCTTCAGCTTCAGTTCCCCAGTTAGACTGATTTTTCTTCAGAAAATTGGTGAGAGGCCTGCAAATAACCCCATAACCCTTGACAAACCTCCTGTAGTAACCAGTCAGCCCTAAGAAACTCCTCAATTGTTTAACAGTGTTAGGTTTAGGCCAATTGACCATACATTCTACCTTTTGAGGATCAGTTGACACTCCTTCTGCAGATATGATATGCCCTAGGTATTCAATCTGTTTCTCACCAAACTGGCATTTGCTTCTTTTAGAAAATAGTGTATTCTCCCTCAATAGGGTCAGTACTACTTGAAGGTGCTTCAAGTGTGCCTCTCTCTCCTTGCTGTATATCAGTATATCATCAAAGAAAACTAAGACATATTTCCTCAGACAGCCCTTAAAAACCTGATTCATTAGTGACTGAAAGGTAGCAGGGGCATTACACAGTCCAAATGGCATTACTAGGAATTCAAAGTGACCATGATGTGTACTGAATGCTGTGAGGTATCTGTGTTCAGGCTTCATCAGAATCTGGAAATATCCTGACCTCAAATCTATTTTAGAAAAATACTTAGCACCAGTCAGTTCATCCAGCAGCTCTTCAATGATGGGAATAGGGTAATCATGTTTCACTGTCAACCCATTAAGGTACCTGTAGTCCACACACATTCTCCAGGTTGCATCGTTTTTCTTTACCAAAAGTACAGGTGAGGCAAATGGGCTCTTGCTATTCTGAATGATTCCTGAATCCAATAACTCTTGTACAATCCTTTCAATTTCATCCTTATGATTGTGTGATGTCCTGTAGGGGTATTGATGTTTAGGCACACTTCCTGGTTTAAGAATTATTTGGTTCTCCACACCTATGCCAGGTGGCAGTCCTTCAGGTTCCCCAAATACATCCTCATACCTTCCCAATAAGTCATTCAACTCCTTATCCTCCTTAAGGTCAGGTTTGAGGGGGTGCAGCAAATACACTCCTTCTACTTGCTCTTCAAATTCATTATGTAACAACTGAAACAGGGAGTGCTCTGTGATAATTTGGCACTGGTGTGTGTCAGTTAGGGCCTTTAATCTTATCCTCCTTCCTCCAAGGTTCACACTAACTGACATGTCATCATAATCTAATTCAATAGGGGTATTCTCCTTAAGCCGATTACCCCCAAGAATAAGATCACATCCTTCATGCTTGAGGAGCCTTAGTGGGTATTTGAACACATAATTCTGCATTGTCCAGGTAAACCCCACTGCTTGTTGAGAGCTCAGCATCTTTTGTCCATTGGCCACCCTTACCATAATGGGTTTTGTGGGCCCCAATTCACACCCTAATTCTCTAGAAGTTACTTCTTTGATAAAGCTCAGTGTACTTCCTGAGTCCAACAGCACATGAAGTTGTTTGTCTCCACAGTACCCCACAAACCTCATGGTTGTAGAGCCACTCCCTCCCACAATGGAGTTAAGTGACATCTGCACTTCTTCAACAAGGTCCATTTCTTGCTCAGGTTCTTCATTGATAGGGTTTGAATTCAGGTAGGACAGTTCTTTTTCCTCAGTCATCATCATGTAATTAATCCTGCGCTTACACCTGTGTCCCACTAAAAATTTCTCATCACAATTATAACAGAGTCCTTTCTCTCTTCTTGCTTCCATCTCAGCTGATGAAAGTAACTTAGGTGGGGTCTTTGCTTGGGTAGGAGGGGACTGTCTATAGATACTAGAATTATTGGGTACCATGACTCTCTGATTAGGGTAAGGGGTAGGAGGAAAATTCCTGTTAGGTCCCTTAACTCTCTTTGTATTTACTTCCAAGGTCATCAATTGTTTCCTTCCCAGTTCTATGGTTTGTTGTAGGGTGTTAGGCTCAAACATGTTAACAAAGGCTTGTAAGTCCTCATTCAGGCCATTAATGAAACTTTCTATGAAATACTCCTCAGTATATCCCCTCTGATTTATCATCAGCATACAAGCCTTAAGTTCTTCAAATTTCTCCACATAATCAGCATATGAACCCCCTTGTCTTAGCTTGTTAACTCTCCAATGATCTTAGTTTCTTTCAGTTCATCAAATTTAGCAGATACCAACTCTATAAACCTCTGCCATGTAAGATCAGTGTCCCCTTAATTGAAATTGTGAAACCACTGAGCAGCCTTACCTTCAAAGTGCATGGTGGCTAGAGTTACCTTTTGTGTTTTTGGGATGTTGGGTATTAATTTAAAATACCCATTGCATTTGAGTATCCAACTCCTAGGGTTTGATCCATCAAACCTGGGAAAGTCAATTTTTGGCAAGGGGCTGATTATCTGGGGGGTTTGTTGTTTTGTGGGTATTATGTTTCTTGATGTGTGTGCCTTGACTGGCTGCCATCATGGAGAGTATTAGAAAAAGGGGATCCTAGAATTTATTCATCATCAGTTGTTGCTTTGACCTAGTTCATATTAAGGAGCTGCAATTGCATAGCTGCTAGGGTTTGTGTGAGATGATCAAGCTTGTCCGTAAACCCTATTTTTAACTCCTGCATCTCACCTTTAATGCCATGAAATTGCTCCTGTGTTTCTTGTTCATTTGCTGTTCTCTTCAGATTTTCAGATTGGAAATTGATCTCTAATTTCTTTTGAGATTCTTGCAGGTCTTTCAATCGAGTACCATCAGCCATGGCCAAGGAAGGATGGGCTCTAGATACCAAATGTTAAGTTATAAGAAATTTGGATCAATTGTTTGTAATTTGTGTAAAATTGCTGTGTAATTGTACTGGGAAATACCGAGAAGAAGAGAGGAGAAAAGGAGAGAAATTAGTAGGTAAAAATGTTGTACTATTAATGCCTTTTCAATTCATACTGCTTTCCCCTATTTATAAACATAGAGGGGACATTTGACATAATAAACCCTAACACATAACAATAAGGATAGCTAATTAAGGAGTGCAAATAATATAATTCTGACTAGTAAGCCCAAAAGTCCCAACAGCCCTTTTATTTAATTAGTTGGGGTCCTTCTGCTTTCGGCCCAGCTCCACAACCCGCATGGCATTCCTCAACCCGACCCAGAGCCTTTTCTTCTCTTGCCTGCTCCACATCTTTCTCCTTACCCATAATACCAAAAAATGAGGCTTTATCCCAATTCATCTTCTTTTCCTCTTCTTCTCCGCCGATTCCTTCAACTCCGACCGAATTAGGTTTAGCGGCCATAACATAAGCCTCAACTATTCAAGTCCTGCAGAGTGGAAAAGTGATAGATAACGGCATCGAGCAAGGTAAAGAAAACTAAGAGGTAGCCAATATTCCAACGCCGACTCAAATTCAAACTGATTTGACTAACCCAGTCGATCCGATGCACAAATCGCCAAACCCGTATATTCCAGGGTCGTTGAAAAAGAAGACTTCGAATCCAGATCCCTCTCCTGTAACAATTAATGACCCGGACAATTCCTCGAGTACACCACCAATGAAGTTAACACCCTCGACTTATGATCATGTTCCCTTCCCAAGATGCCTACGTCTTTCCAAAGAAAATCAAAAATTCATGGAGCTACACAACTTATTGAAAAATGTTAATATTAACCTTCCCCTGCTAAAGGTGAGAAAGACGATGCCAGCATATGCGAAGTTTTTCAAGGATCTAGCATCAAGGGAAAGGCGTTTGGCAGCAAAACAACATGTGGCTTTGACAAGGGAAGTTAGTGCTATAATTAAGAAACCATTGCCACCCAAAGAGAAGGATCCCGAGAGTTTTTGCATTAATATTTCCTTAGAGAATGGACAAACGTCAAGGGGGATGCTCGATCTTGGGGCTAGAATTTAATGCCCTATTCTATTTACAGGGAATTTGATCTTGGACCATTGAAGCCAACCACGATGTGACTACAGTTAGCGGATAGATCAATAAGGCTATCCTTGGGTATTATGGAGGACGTTTTAGTGCAAGTTGATAAGCTGGTTGTGCCGGTCGATTTTGTTATTATGGACGTTGGTGAGGTGCAAAGTGAAAATCAAGAACACACCATTTTGTTGGGATGCCCTTTTATGTCTACCACACACGCATTGATAGATGTGAATAAGGGAAGAATGACAATGTCTATCTTAGGCGAATCAGTAACGTTTTCACTGCCAGATATTCACAACACTCCTTCACCGTTTATGCAAGATGAGTTTTCTTTTGTTGACCCAATTGATTCTTGCGTCCATGAAATTCAAAGTATTTCCGCTATAAACAGACTGGACGATGAGGACGACGAAGAGTATTTGAGTGTGGAGGAATTGATCGAGTTGTTAGGAATTTATCTAAGTGATACTATTGAAGAATTTAAGGATTTTAATGACGAATTGTACGTAAAGGAAAAGGCACTGAAGAACGAGCCAAAGGTGGAGTTGAAGCCACAATGAATTCGCTCGAAGTACGTCTCCCTCGACCCCTACAAAATTTTTAAACATGCATGGAACAAGGGCGAGGCATATAATAATTCTTGGACGAAGAAGAAGAAGAAGAAGAAGAAGAAGAAGAAGAAGAAGAAGAAGAAGAAGAAGAAGAAGAAGAAGAAGAAGTCGAAGAAGGTGCTTGCCAAGAAGTTTCATGATAAATTCAGGGTTGGGCAATTAGTGCTCTATAATCCCAAACGTAATCTTGATCCAACCAATCTCAAGGCCGCATGGAGTGGACCGCTTTGATAAAAGAAATGGATGAGTATGGAGTAACTACTTTGTACGATGAAAATACAAGGTCAACCTTTCAAGTCCACAAGCATAAACTTAAACGATATGACGATAAGGGATTGCCAATTCGAGACCATAGATTGGTGGAGTTGGGAGATCCACCTCAAGTTTGGAATTAATCGCACAAAATAGCGTCGAGCAAGCGACGTTTAATGTTGCGCTTCTTGGGAGGCAACCCAAGAGTTTGTTTGTTTTATCCTTTCTTTTTCTTTTATGTGTTTTTCTTTCTAACTTTCATTTTATGCATTAATTTACTTAATTAAAAAATAAAATAAATAAATAAATAAATAAAAATTGCTATGGTACGTTGTGCGTGTGTCGATGTGCAGAAAATTCAAAAAATAGGCCAGTTCTGGAGAACTAGAGGTAGTCTAGCGGTCACCTCTTCCGTTACCTCCTACCGTTAGTATGTTTTAGGCCCAGCGATAGGAATACACCGCTAACATTACCGATAGCCCTAAAAAGAGATACGTGGCGATATACTTAGCGTAAGGCCTTACCGCTAACAGCATCTGCAGTCCAATTTTTACGAAATACATTCCCACCGATCGAGGTTGCAATCCGACCCATGTTAGCCACAATTCGACAACCTTTTAATGAGCTGCAATACGTCCATTTCCAATTCCATCCCTAAGACGTGCCACCGGGAACTTGCGCGAGGTTTTTATTTAGGCCCATTCGACTCACGGCAATCGAGATGATGTGTTGCTATCACGATTTCAACATGGAGCAGCTCGCCCTTTTGGATATTCAGGGACATTTTCCTTACCTCTCTTTATTTTAATTGTTCTTTATTTATGGAAATACGGAGATTGCCGAATTTTTAGAGGGGGGATGGGTCGAGCGACTTGCTGTTCTTATTTATGCTTAAATTCGTGATTTGTGATTTGTGATATGTAAACATTTACGTAATTAATTTCTATTCTCGTGCTGAATTGTGTTTATCTGGCTTGCCTGTCGAAGTTAACTAAGTTTGATTTGAGGCTTTTGTCTTTTGAGCATGTATAAGTGCATAAATTTTTCAAAATTATTATTTATATATTGTAAAATAGTACTTGGACGCAAATGATTTCACAAAACCTTAAAAGTAGTGTCAATTCAAAACTTTTTCATGCAAAAAGCCAGTGAGTAGCCTGAGTGTTTATCATAATTGCATGTACTTGAGTGAGTTCTGTTTTGAAATTTCTTTGAAATTGTTGTGTGTAGTTAGCTTTGAATATGACGTTAAGGCACAGATAAACCCTATTTTTGGCCATATCCATAAATTTTAGCCACTATAAATTCCGAATGATCCAATCATAGTCAAATAATCCATTTCATTAGCCATGAGTGTTTATGAGTTGACTCCTACAATCATTAAAAGTGTGAGGTAGGAGTTATTTATTATTGGTTATTTGTGTTTTGGAGATTTTATCAGGGATTTATGAAAGATTGTAATTAAGGACCACCATCCTTCAATAAAAAAAAAGAAAAAAAATGGAAGAAAAAAAAAAGAAGACCCCATGAAAAAATGAATAAAAGGGGGATAATAATAAAAAAATAAAAATAAAAAAGAAGGATGGTGAATATTAGTGATTCTATTTGCGTAGTTGTCTATGCTTATAAAGGCTTATGTTTAATATTTTTAATTCTCTTATGATGCCTAATGTTTAAGAGGCAAGAGTTGTGTTGTAAATGAAAAAGAGGCATATTATGAGCTTCTATATTGTTTAAGTGGTTTGTTCAAAAGTAAGTTTAGAGTTACTAGTTGAGAAATAGCCTAAGTGTAAAGACTACGTTACGAGTGTTTGGTGAGGTTTTCTTTTGAATGAGGTGAAGCACTTTGCTTCGTGATTAGAATAGTTTGAGTTATTGATCACGTTAGATCGTGAGTTAGCCACACGACTTATATATTCCATACCCGTCCGAAGAGACTTACATTACAACCCGCAAAGACCTTTTCTGATTCTTTGTTGATAGCACACTTAAGATGCAATGAGAAGTTTTTGATTTTCAGTTTTTAATTATTGTGCTTGTATTTTTATGATTTGAGTGTATACACGTCCCCATTAAAAATCCTTGAGTGCTTGAGCGTACACCCATATATATTACCCTTTGTGAGGAGGCATGACTTAATTTTCGAAGCGACAACGTAATAAGGGTCGAGTGTTTGAGGTTGCGTGACTTGCATCTATATTTTCAAAATTATGTATGTATCATAGCACGACTCTTAGCTTGAACTTATTTTCATTCTTGTTATACTTTGAATTTATCGTTTGTTCGAGGACGAACAAACCAATAAAGCGTGGGGTAGTTGATTAGCACATATTTGTACTTGTTTTTATTAGTATTTTAGTTCGTTTTTCTATTTGTTTTTTGTATAAGTTGGATAGTTTAAGCTTAATTTTGTATATTTGTACTTCCATCTTATTTTAACGCATTTTGATCTTAATTGATGCAAATAGGTGAATTATCTCTGTTTTTCGCCTTATAGCTAAGTAGCCGGAGGAGCTCAGCATGCAAAAGATGAAGATTGATGATTAAGAGACGAGAATCGAGCGTTTTGGCGAAAAAGTAGCAAGTTTTTGGAAGTTAACGGTTTGCCTTAGCGGTAGCATTACCGCCAGCCATTACCGTTACACCTAACGGTTACCTTACCGTTACCTGCACCGTTACGCAATCGCTGAAGGTGGACTGAGAGATTAACGATACACTTAATGATTACACACTGTACTGTTACCATCACTATTAGAAGGCAACAGAGACATTAACGTTAGCTTTAACGGTATCCCCTAACCGCTAAGTGCTACCATTATCGGGCCCAGTAACCGACTTACGCAACTTGCTGTCCAAGAATTCGAAAATCTGTAAATACCAAGCATTAATCCGAGTTCCAAGCATGCTTGTGACCCTAATAACTTACCGAAAATATATTCCTAGGGTTTAGAGTCGGATTTTAACATCAAAATACAGAGATCAAAGAGTAAATCAAGGAATCGACGACGACGACGAGTTCTGGAGCCTGTTCGACGCCGTTCAACCATTTTCAACCGATCTGCAGCATTTTCTCTTCGGATTAGCCGAAGATCTTTCATCCTTCATTAGTTTCAATAAGTTTTCTATCCCTTTTACTTATTTTCTTAGTTTAATCTTGGGTTTTTTAGTTTTAGATAATTAGTTTTATTTATATAATTGAGTTTACGTTTGAATTTTGATTTCGTTGAACAAACGCAGCAAGTTATTCTCAGTTTAGATTCAGTTCCCCATGTTTATGCTTGGATTTTGGATACTTGAATTGGTTGATATTATTCATGCAATCTAATTTACGTTATTTTACTTCGTTTTTAAGATCCAAGCTATCGTTTATTTCATAGTTGTTTACTTCATGCATGATCGTAGATTAGTTAGTATTAATTGAATTCGTTTATGAATTTTTATGCTACTGCGTTCTAAGTTTTATATTGAGTTATTGCTTAGTTTTCAGTTTTAATTAAGTTGCTTATTAGATAATTAAGTAGTTAATTAAATTTAGGTTTTAATTTGGTTAATTATATGCTTTTAATTCTTAGTTGGTAATTTAGGATAAATTAATTTAGTTTTTAAGTTTAAGTCTTGAGTTTTCAAATTAGTAGTTAATAATCAAAAACAAACAAAACCCCAAGTTTGTATAAGTTTATGCTTATTTCTTATAAAAAAAAAATCCGAGATACCGAAATGTTGTCCTCGAGAGAATCGACTTGAGTCAACTTCCCACCCTACAAGTGCCCTCGTAGTCTTGCGATCAAGTTTAATGTTTTTAAATTAAATATATATAGACGGGGTGCATAAAAGTTTGAATCATGGACGTAATTTTGTCAATGAGTTTCTTAGTTGTCTATGTGGTTTATAGGGTAAGGTTGACTATCAACAAGTAGTAGCAGCAACAATAATAGTATTAGTAGTAGCAGCAAAAAAAAACGTAATACTTCAAAATGATGTGTGGTTTTTAGTCTTTGGTGCGATGGTTTGCTGACAAAGTTGACGTGTAATTATTTATTTATTTATTTATTTTGTAGACGATTTGGATGCAAACATGGCGATGTATGGAGATATGAATGATATGATTGAAACAAGATATAGAAGAAATAAAAGAAATAAAAATACAACAAATGAGAAAATAAATTAGAGCATATTTTATTTTGTAATATTTTAAACAATTTTGGATTTTTTTTATATTTATAAATATTTTATTTTATTTATCATATATTCTTTTTTTTTATAACTCTATATATATATATATATAATTATAAGAATATAAAATTACACGCACACACACTAGAAGTGGACGGATGAAAAAAAAAAGTGGTATACCACAAAAAAAAAAGAAGAAGAAATATGAAAAGGTGGCTAGTTCCGTGCGGCAGGCCTTCAATCTCCTCATGGCGCGTGCACTGCACGCATTTTCAATTGGGCGTTGATGACCGGATGTGCACCAACACCCATTTCCATCTGTATTTACATTTATCAGCCCACCCACTCCTTTTCCTCTCCCCACTAAAGATGCTTTTAATACTCTGTTCGATTCAGATACTTATTAAGAAATTGAGATAAATGATTATACTACCCTAGTAAATATATTTTCTTATTTTTCAAGAGAGACTCCACAAAATATAGAGAAGTTAGTAATAGTATAATTGAAAAAATGTGTACAAAATTATCTTTGGAAAATAAAAAATAATAAAATTAGTGAGAATCATTTTTTTACTAAAATAATAAATATTGTGAACCAGGGTGAGATATTAACAAAATATCACTTATTGTGAATAATTATAGAAGAGAAAAATGATACTGGTTATGAATTGAGAGAGTATTGTTATCGAATCTTGAATTACTTTTATGTGAGTGGAAGTAAAAAAATACTCATGAAACGCATATAATGAAATCATTTCGAAATAAAATTTCAAATGATGTTAAATCGTATTTCAATAGATGAACTAGAAATCAACAAATTCTCATTTCCTCTCTTATTTTTTTTTTCTTTGGGATCTTAAAGGGCTATAGGAATTAATATTTGTTTATATTATCATATTCAAAAATTGAGGGTATTTAAAACTTTGTAAATAATAAAAATCCTTGTTTACTATAAAATTTAGAATCTTTACGTTATTATATATGAAAAGTGGAGAATAATGTATTACTCCCTCTGTCTCAATATGATAGTCATGCGTTTGATTTCACACAAATTAAGAAATGAGTAGTTTATATAGTTTAGTCATTAATTTATTTAGTATTTCTCAATTATACTATTCTTGAATTTATTAATTTCAATTGATATTCGTATAAATCAATGTTGGAATTAGTATATTTGTTATTGGAATAGTAAGATTTGACATTGTAATCATCAATTCTCAATTTAACATGTAGAAAATTAGTATTTCAAAAATATTAATTAAGGGTATGTGTGAAAATGAAAATTAATGATATGTTAAATATGATAATTGGACTATTTTTACAGGACGAACGAAAATGAAATAATAGACTATATTTATGAGACGGAGGGGGTATTAATTATATTATATTTTATATTAAATCATATCAAAATAAATGGTGTTATATTATATTATTGTATTTATAATATTTTATTATATATGAGTATAAAATTAATGATTGAATATTTATTTTTTTAATATTAAAACAAACAAGTACCAAATTGGTATCCGATGCCTTAAGACAAAAGGGCCAACAGTATTTCACATTGGTTGCTTTTCACAACAACCCATTTCGAATATTGATTGAGAATTGTTGATTTATTATTATTATTATTATTATTATTATTATTAATTTCCATCCCAATCTCCCTTGACATGTCCAAGACATAAAAATGTACAAGCAATAATGCACAATGTTGCATCATAATAGGATGAATAAATAGGAAGACAAAACAAAAGGAAACCAAGGACGCAGCAGCCCACAATATTGCGAGCAGAAAACCGCTTTTGCAGTGGACTTTTCTGGCAATTTTAAACTGAGTAGGGCCAGTTCTGGATTCTGTGTGCCAAAGACAAATATGTTTATTAGCAGTCCAGTCCAGTCCTAGAGATTATCTTGCGTCTGCAAATAATCTGTAACAACAAAATGACATCGTCACTGTTTATTTATTGTGCATGCACTGCTAATTCAAATATCATAAATTTTTTTCGGATTTGAGGGACTAGGGATAGTCTTTCAGATTACTAGAAATGTTACTATATCTATTTCATTTGCATTTTCAATATTATTATATTCAGTTTTAGATTATGTAATTTGATCTATTTTAGTAATTTTATGCCATTCATCGTTGTTTTAGTTTTTATATTAGCGCATGTATAACAAAATTCATACTACTTGATCAAAATTTGATGCATTTATAACAAAATATTTGGCATATTTACATTTTTGTATGAACCATCACATCCTATTACATCAACAAATTGCATATAGAAAAAGTCTTTTCAGGAAAGTATACTGCCTTACATTGCCTTTTTCTTAGTACATTTGCAGGATCCCTTTCTTTTTCGTAGTTTTTGACAAAGCTTACCGTGAAAATGTTAGACGCATCTTTTTTTATTTCACGTTCGCACAAACTAATACATGCAATAAGTATGTTTAATTCATATTACTTTATTATCTTTATAAATTGACAATAAATTCTACCACACCATATCATGTGGCTCAAGCAATTTCATACTCGTCTATTAAATCCCACGACACCATTAAATTTGAAACTAGTACCAAAATCAAATGTTTATAAAATTTTCAAAATCATAAATTAGTTTGAAGTGACGAAGTAATACCATATTTAGCTAATATTTCAAACTCAAGCATCTTCACTTTGGCTAATGTAGTATGAAGTGAAACCAGGCTTATGTTCTTTTGGCTCAATACATATTACTTTCTTTGAAAAATAAATTCAAAATTTCTTAAAGAAAGAATAAGCAAAGCATGAAATGCAAACAAAACCCTTACTTGTGTTTCCAACAGTAATCGAAAATCAAGTATGAAAGTGGAATTGCTTGTAGTATGAATTCCACTTCTAAATGCAAATTGTGTGCTGCGAATTTGAGTGACGAGCGGAACTTTATCACTAAATGGATCAGGCTAACAACACATCTTCAATTAGTTTGATAATAAAATTAGGGATTAAATAAATCAGGCGTTATAAGGTGGCTGATACTTAGTTGGAGGGGCACATTTGTCTTGATAGTATAAGAGTTATATTAAGCGTACATATGAATATCCTTTTAGCCTAAATGGAATTTCATGCTTTGCAATCGGCCTAATTGGTCAAATCCCCTAATAAAAAATCTCACGCATAGTTTTTATAATCATGACAGTTTCAAATACATATTAAAAAAAAGCTAGTAATCTGAGGTAGAACTTCCATAGAATTTATGCAATCAATTTAAACAATGTCAAAATTAAATAACTCAAGTAAAGAAATGTGATTCTCAAACAAGGTAATTAAACAAAACTGAAACAAAAAACTTATATGGGAATTAGTGGGTCATGGTTTCAAAATATCAATCTTATCAAACTTTTACTTTCAAAATAAAAATTACATCATCCTTTTCAGTTCCAACTGCATTAATTTCTCTTTGATGGTAGTATGTACAAGACAATATTGTCACCTACTTTTTCTCTTCTAAATTTCATGTATAAATTAGTTAAAAGAAACTATGAAATTAAGTCGTTCACGTCTCTAAAAAAAGGCATCCGCAGGTTTTTGTGTATTTTCATTTCCTTTCCTTGAGCAACTGCTTTATGATTCCCTCGAGGGGAGCTTGTGTAATCACATGAAAAGCTTGAATTGGATATATTTGTTGGAATAGTTACAATAATTCGAGCAAAAAACTGGAAAAAAAAATAGAAAAACAGAAAACAAATAATGTCGAGTCGAGTAAGCACTCTGTCCGCAAGACGAAATAGCCCGGATAGTGCCCTTCGGTTTTGGCTATTCGTCTCCAAAGATAAAACGACTTCGTCCCGTGATATCACAGCACCGTGAATATCAGGGTTCCCGCGAACTGAAAGAAAATGAACTGAGCCTTGAAAATGAGATGCAGAATATGAGTATGTTTGCTGTTCCAAATGTTCAGGTGTTTATGCGTATGGAAAGTGAAATGAACTTCAACTTCTCACTCACCCTTATATAGGGATTTCTAGGGAAGGTAACAGCCTGAATGTCATAAAGACATTCAAAACGTCTGACACCTGACAGCATGAACCTGGACAGGTTCAGCGTGTCTATTCAAACGCAGCCAGGTGTTTGGTCAAAGTAACGTCCATGCAATAATAAATAGCATGACGTTTGACCTGAACGGTCAGCAGTTACAAAATTTGATTCAGGTGTTAAACCCGCACGTGGCTAAAAAGTTAGCCAGGGTTGAACCAGAAACCGATCCCCACACGGACCATCACAATCGGACCAATTGCCCAAGACCCAAGACCCAAGTCCCAAGTCCCAGGCCTAGGCCCAGAGCCCAGGACCGAGGTCCGAGGTCCGGGTCCGGGACCGGGCTCGGGCTCGGATCCGCTCGGCTCCGCCATCGGCTTCGCCGAAGGCGGACTGGCGAACCCAAGTCGAAGAGCCCGCGTGAGCTTCGTTTACACAAAGTCCACACAACCCACTGGGCCCACTTGATGTCCAATCATTAATAGTTAAACACTTTTAAACTCCCTTTCACATTGGATAACTATCAA